>VWZU01006582.1:805796-887803 GCA_013397095.1 Sterrhoptilus dennistouni | reverse complement strand
CCCGCCGCCTTTGTAGAAGGCTGAGATCTTCATGGTAAAGAAGATAGCAGCGTATTTTATAAGAGCCTAATTTTAGCAATTTTTGAATGTTAGAAGGCTTGTAATGTTATATTGTATTTCAAGTCTTTTTATAATAGTCAACAGGATAGGAGAAAGAGGCCCAATGAAGGTATGGATACTCAAAAAGAAGAGTTCAAAGTGGAAGGTTTAACTCTGTAGAGTAAAAAGTTGTCAGAGGTGTAGGAAACTGCAAACCCAGTCTCAGAGTGGAAGGAGTCAGGCACTGTGGTGCAAGCACTCTAACTGATGTACAACATATAAACTTGACATTTTTTGTGCTAGTCTACACTGTTCTTGTGTCTTGCTGCCTCCTTTATCTGGCATATTATCTTCTGAATTTCTCTGAAGATTTTTTATACTGCTTTAACTTATCTATCTTTTTTGCTGGTTTTGTCCTCTCTGCACTTCCTGCCCTCCCCCTGCCCTTGCCTCTCAATCTCTTCCAGGATGTATCAAATTTGGCACTGTACCAGTTAGTCTGCTCAAAGGAGAATGGCTATTTCTGAAAACTCATTTGCTGCGAAGGGTGGAGTTTGCCAAAGTCTCTATTCAGTTTAAGGGACAAATAGTTGGCTTTCTGCCTGTCCTAAATGCATATTCAAGCAATTGTCCTAAACAAAGCCAGGATAATGAGAAATTTCATAATGAGCTGAAAGCTGTATATTTCCTCTTTTTATTATGCCCTAAATAGTCTAATGATCTCAAGTTATAATTTAGTTAGCAATATGAAGTTCAAGTGAGATTGTTATGAGGACAGTGTTTGATGGAAGAGACTTTCTACAACCCTTTAAAAATAAAAATGGAAAATTATTCTCTTTCTCCTTAAGCATGCTCTTTGCCTCAGTATATGAATGAATTAGTGACAAATAAATAATCACTGAGTTTGCCTTGAATGAAATTCTCTAAATGTCTCCGGGCATCATCATGAATCGCACTATCACAACATTAAGTTACCCGCTCTGAATAATAGAAGCAGGCAAACAAAATGCTGTCACTGCATATAAGACAAAACCCCGAAAACCAGCCCTTAGTGATAATGATTACAAGTGACAGTTACTTTCATGCAATCCATAAACTGGGGTTTGAACTTACAGTAGTGCCACATCTCATTATACAAAGTGATTGTGGCAAGGTAGAGGAAAACAAACAAAAAGTAACATTCATATAACATTGAGAAATACTCAGTTAAATAGGAACATTTAACTCCAGGAGTCTTCTGTGTCACAATTTTTAAGTGTCTGATATAAATCAGATTTATACAAAAATCTTTTAACCTGAGTTAAAAAATAGCACACACTTTTATCTTCCATAGCTTAAGAACCATCAGAAGAAATAGTAGGTTAAAAAAGACTGTATGATGTCTCAAATAACCAAAGAGGAGAGATCACTTCCTCAGAAAAATGAATGAATGAAAGTCTATTCTGCAGTCTGAAACCCAGAATCTAAGAGGGACAGTCAAAAACCAAATGTTTTCCAATGAAAATATTTAGATAATATCTTTTCTGCCTTTTGATAGTAGTGGAGTCTCCGGTAATGTTACAAGAATGCTCAAAGCTATTTCTGGAACCAGTTTTCTTCTTGTGTGTTCTAGCCAGTAAAAAAACCATGGGTTTGGTTTTGCTTAGTTTTGATTTGACTTATAAACTCTCTATCTGGAAGCTCTCCAGTCTGATTTTGAGAGATGCATTCTGCCTGTTGGTCTTGCCTGATGTGCTGCACTTGTCAATCCAGTCATTCTTCTGTCAGATTTCAGCCTGGACCTTATATTTGTATGATTTAGGAAAAGGTCTTTTGTCCTTTAGATGATCAGGCTGAAGATAAATCTTTTTGATGAGTCTGAAAATACCTGCTTATTTGTCTTCTCAAACAAGAAAATAATGGATGGGTAAATGCTGTTAAAGACCACAAGGGAGTGAGGAGGAAGTATCTCTTGCTTATGTCTCCTTGTGAAGGCTTTCAGAAATACCTACTGAGTGCCACTAGTTATAGATGAAATATGGAAATCCAAGGTTTTGCATAATGCCCCTTGTCAGGGATTGTTTATTCTCTGCATCCATACCAAATACCAAATTTTTTAATGACAGAAGTAAAAGTGCTTCTTAGAAGAATCAATTGTGCTATATTCCTGTACTTTTTGTTCCATGCATCAGTTAAAAATACACTTTCATCTGCTACAGACAGCCTAGGGGATGTTGAAATGTGCCCATGTGATGACATTTCTCATGGTATTGAGTATTCCAAGACCCAACTTTTATCCAAAGTGTTAATCTGAAGAGGAAGAAGGCAGTCTTTGAGGTCTATCTTATTTTAAAAATGTTTTCAGTATCACCTCAGGTAATTATCAGCAAGAATTTTAGCTTAGCATGTTATCAATTTACTTATCTGGTTAGGCTGTTTACAAAAAGTAAGGAAAAAATACCGATCTCACCATTTGCAAATATTTCAATTACTCATCTCCTACTGTGTGGCAGTGTTTGTCTGAGGTTTTTTGTTTATCCTACAGCACCATAAGGGAGACATGCACTAGAACTTGCCTTATGATCCCATGAATTTTTTTGTTCTGCAAGTGTCTATTTGAAATGAATCTGTGCAAAAGAAAATTATTACTACTTTGAAAAAACCCCACATTTATGATCCTCTGCATGCCAAATGCCAGAAATATGTTAAACCCTTGATATTAATGAAAGTTTGCTCTACTTCATAACTCTCTATAGCAGATAAAATTCATAATTCTTGATATACAGAAAATGTTGCAGTTAGGCCTTAGGGTTTCTCTGATTGTTCACCATCCATGGAAAATAATGTGCTAGAAATATGTTTGGAATGGTTTTATCTATTTTTGAATTTATTGCATGAATGAAGACATATGATACCTTTAACACATGATTAAAAAATTGTTCTGCCGAAGTGGACATGAAGCATGTTAATGCATTTTTTTTCTCCTGAGTAAATTTGCATAACTTCAATGCATTTTAAAATGCTGGGGATGAATATTCTACATATCACAAAGAATAGATTTTCATTGAAATGGAATGTATGTTAATATGATCAAATAGTTACAGGAGGTCCTCAGTAAACCCAGACCACGTCCATTTCACAGCCTCAGCTTCATACTGAGGTTCAACACACAATTATTCTTTCTGATACTTAATATAATGTATATGTTTGTATATCAAGTGTATATGGTTTTTTTACCTTGGAAAATATGAGCCAATATGCAATAAGATGCAAAACTATGCAATAACTTTGCATGCATTATGTAGGAAATGCTGAAATTTTGTGGAATCCCACAATAACAATTATGTGTGAGACAATTTATTTATGCAAAAATGAAAGATAAATTTCATGAAATATGAGTGGAGATTATTCCTTTTTAAGTTTCCAGTTAGTTGTGTCACTTTGTGTGCATGATGTGAACCAGCAACTGACCAAGTGACCAAGAACTATCAACAGAAGATGTCACAGTGTAATTGAGAATAAATTTAAGGACTAATTCTCTTCAAGTTAGAACTTTTTTAATGCTCCAATGTTCTTTCAGTTACCCATCAAGATTGCAAATTGTGTAAAATAATTACATTCGATGCATATAATTCAGTTTTTCTGTTGAAACTGTTTTTTCCATCTTCAGTGAGATGCTAATATTTTAAAGATATGTAAAAGAACTTTGTTGTTTCAGAAAGGTTTTCTGACTCTAAAGTTTGGCTATAAACCAAAAATGTTTTAACTAGAAATGCAGTTTTTGTTCTCACACAACCTGTCCAATTTTTTCTTCCTTAAGAAGAGATTGCATAATTTTATTGTGAAAAGCATAGTTTATGTAGTGATTGCAATTTTTGAAGATAAGTTAGTAAGGCAATTTTTAATTTTGTGTAATTTTGTATTTTTAATTTGTGAACTTCTGAATACCAGTGGAAAAATTTGGGTTCAAGTTTTCATTGAACCTTCAAAATTTAAAATTTTAAGTTTCATTGAAAAATATAATTGACAAATGTGACTTTTAAAAGCTTTTAACATTTATAAGCTAATATTTACATTTTACTGTAGAGTATATTCTGTACTGCTATTCAAGATTTTATAATGTTTTTCTGACTAATTTTGCATTCAAGTTTAGCAGTATATTTTGAAATAATAGACTTTGACAGATGAAGGCTAAGGTAATTCAAGCTTTTCTCAGTTGATGAGAATGTAATGTTTCTATTTAAGCATATGCTTAATTTCTTCCAGGGAAAATGAATATTTAGTTTCAAAGTAAAAGCAGGCTTTTTTAGCATTGAAATTGGCTAGTTAATGGTCTAAGTATACCCTTGAAGGGCCTGAACATAAAAATGATATTTATTTTTAATGTAATTTGATTCATCTGCAAATGACTTTGTTTTGTTTTTAAATAGTTCAGCTATCCCAAGTTGTTTTCTGAATCATCCTGCCAATCATCCCAGGATTCAAATTATATGTAAAAATCTGTTGTTTCTATCCAGTACCTGAAAACCTAGCTCATGGGATAGATTCATCAGTCATTGAATGAATTTCTCTCTTCTTCTCTGGAGAATTCTTTATATAAAGGTTTCCTAACATTCAAAGTTTATTTGTTGAATATTTGTGGCAATTGAATGCAAAGTGGATGCGAATGTCATTGTGATTTTTCTGTAAATAACAAGAACGGAAATGTGTGAGGGAAATCCTGTACTTATGGTTGATTATGAGTCGAACATTGCAATATTCTTGGAGTAAGTATCTTGTAGTGTAAGGAATGATTTCTTGCCATCCTGAGCCAGCTGTATATCACTCATCTCTTTTTCCTTTCCTTGTCAGAAATAAGGTACATGAGCCCTGACTGGCATATTTTCCTTTTGGGAGAAATGTCTGAGAAGCAGAGTGAGTACTTAAGGTCCTTCCGAGCTTATCTCTCCGGCTAGCTCTTCTCTTCAGACACCATACAAACGAGTTAATCCTTTGGGTCCAGATTTCAGACAGAGATGTGACCTTGCTTGGAAGAATGGAGCGGACTCACACTTGGTGTTACTTAGGAAGATGTTTATTCAGGGTGAAAGCCCAGGTGGTCAAAGAGTGAGTGGTTGTGAGAATTCTTGCTTGCCCTTATCAGTGTGGGCATTACAGATGGAAATTAGGGGGAGTGGGTTAGGTACAGAGGGGCTGGACTTTGACATGTAGGGGAAAAAGGGGTATGGATGATACCCGAGGCCTGGCAGGGCCACCTGACTTCGGCAGAGCCATCAAGTACCAGGGAGTGTCCACAGATAACATACAAAGTACCCAATGGCCTAGGCCAGGCTATTATGTGAGTTGATTACAGTGGTCAAGGGAAGCAGGGTTGGGGGTGGATGAACACTTACAGAAACTTAATACCAAAATTACAGAAATTCTAGAAAATCCCAAAATGCACATGGCAACAAGTACTTCCTTCTCCTACCTACTCTTGGAGAGGAGTCTCTGTCTTTTGGTGAGCAGTAGACAGCAGGGAGCTGGAGTTCGGACATCCAAGACATACTTGCCCGTGCCTTCCTCCCCAGATTCCACCTGCAATTATTGCATGTGGCCAACAGAAGTCTCTATTGCCTTCTACCATTTAGGGATGCAAAATAATAGCAAAGTAACTCTTAACAAAGAAGGATGGAAAAATAATATCCAAGTACCCCATTTCTTTGCAAGAGAAAGGTCCTTATCGATCCTTTAGTGTTCAGTCCCAGACCACGCAGTGAGTTGTTACTATATTTTTAAATTGTTTTACAAAAGTTTTACAAAAATTTTCCTCCCTGGAGTCTTGGTGTGGCTAACTGTGACTAGCTAGGTGATATACACTGTGATATATGTGTATTTGTGCATGGATTTTAAGTTAAACTAATAATACAGTTTCCGTATATAAAGCATCATATTCCAAAGATGAAGAGAGGAAAAATACTTGGAATAAGTTTATTTTGTTCCATATGTGAGTGTGATGTTGTGAGGCCTGGGGAAGAGTTCTTTTTTGTTGGCCAGAGGTTTTTGTATTTTAAATTTCTTATTAAAATAATGGAAAATAAAAATAACTAGCATGAAGAAAATGCATGTTTTCATTAAACGGATTAGAAACAAATCTGATAAAGATACACTGAAAACGTGCAAAGTTTTGCTATCAAATTTTGTTCAAGCCAATGCATAATAGAGAAAACTTATATTTCTTGAATGCACATCAAATTTTAAATTTCAAATGAGAAAATTTTGGGCTTTTCTAATATATAGTGGTTTTTTTTAAAAAATTTTTCATTAAAGCATGTCTTTCTGTCATTTCTGCCATTGTCAGTCTCCAGAGGAATACCAGCCTGAATGAAAATTTATTAGTTATTTCTAATTCCAAAATTTCTTTAAAATTCTTCCCATATGGAAAAATTAATGAACAAGTTTGCCTATAGTAGCTTATCCTGATGCTTCAATATTTCTGAGTCAATTAGTTTTTTTTAACTTTTAACTGTTGACTGTTAACGGATTTATGGCTTAATCCAGTTTTGTTTTATTTTTTACAATTCCAGGTAGAAATGATAACTAAATTAAAGTTAGAGAATCTTGAATAATATTTTAGTGAATGCCACAGAACTAGAAAGGAAAGGCTGAAGGTATTTCCTAAGAGTAGCAGGCACACACATACAGCAGTGTGCAGTCATTGGAAAGATAAAGACTTAATCAAAAGTGTAAGAGAAATCATTCTGTAGAAACTAGTCTGAAGTACTTCTATAGTAAAAGGAATTTTTTGATAGGTGCCAAAGTTACTGGAAGTGCCAATTAGTTGCTGGAAAATCCTGATATGTATAAATTCAGATATTTGCACCTATTTCAAGCGAAATATGTAAGCATTGCTCTTCTTATCTCTTCTTTTCTCATACAATAGTTTATCTGAAACATTGTTAGAAGGACATAACTCACAAACCAACCACCTTTGGGTGAAGGATAAAAAATGTTAAAAGCTGAAAACTTAGTTCAATTTAAACAGGTTTTGTGCCTAACAGAAGAAAATCAGCCACTGGATTATGTGAAATGAATGCAAATAAAGAAACATTCCTCATTAGATCGGTCTTGGGATAATCCTCAGAAGTGAATAACCACCTACGTTTCTGCTAAATTCTAGAAGTGCATTTCTGCCTTCACCTTTTAGTTGTAACATTCTTTTTGTGTTTTTCTTCTCAGTTAGGAGGTTAAAGAAATTATGAAATACCAGATTAGATTTATGTGGTCTTGTTCCACTGTACATAAGGTAGACCTTTAATACCAGTTCTACAACTGACTTCAGTGCTGATAGATGCATTTTCAAATGCTGACAGCATCAAGAATATCTTGGTACTTCAGGATATTAGCACTGCTATCAGAAAAAATTGAAAACTAAAATTCTGTAATGGAAGATTTTGTGTTATTAATAATATAGAAACTGTATTTCTGCAAAGCACACAGGCACATGCTTGTGTTAGAAATGCAGGTGTTATTGCAGAAATAAAACTACCTCTTCAGATCAGAAGTCTGGACTAAGAAACTTAATTTTTCAAGGGTTCTTTGTTTGGTTGGGGTTTGTTGGCTTTTTTAAAAAGAAAAAAAGGTCTTTTTAGCTCTTTGTAAACATATGTTCTACACCTGAGAGCATTACTATATGAAAATAGGAACTGCTAATATCTTATGCCATGAAGAAGTTCAATTTTCTCTTGAATTATAGATTCATGTTTTTAAATGATGAAGCGCACATTAATGGAGTGGGAAAGGAAGCATTTTAGAAAATTTGAAGTAATCACGCAGTCAAAAATGTTCTCAGGTTTTCAAACAGCTGGATATTGAACCAGCAGAAGCTGTGATTTGGATTTGAAATTTACTTGTGTTCCACCACTTAGGTTCCTAATTTTCCTTCTTACCTGACTTGCTTTCTCTCTGTTCTGGAATAAGATATCAAAGAACTATAAAATGATGGAGGGTTGGAAGAGGCCTCTGGAGGTCATTATGTCCAATCCTCCTCTGCCCAGGTGGAGTCACCTAGAGCTGGTTGTTGAGGGCCAAGTCAAGATGTGTTATGGATTGAGTGGCAGCTTCAGGCAAGCCCTGCCATAGCCTCAGATTTTTGGCAGCAGCTTAAATTTAAGTGGCCTGCAACTAAACTTCTTCTTGTCCACAAGTTCTAAGGATGGCAGATCAGTTATAAAATGAGTTTTTTATTGAATAGACAGGCGATAGCAGAAAAAAGGTCTCAGAGTTACTTACTACACAGTATAAACCAAAAAGAACTGGTAGTAAATGACATAAAACAGTGCACGATATTAAGGTATCTCTATTGAAGCTTGAGAAGAAATAGTACAGGTTTAAAGTCAATGTAACTTACCAAAATGACAGTACTGGACACGATGTTTCACTCAGCCTCCAGAGAAATAACCAAAAAGTAGGTGTCCCAACTTTGGGGAGAAAGTCCAACACTTTTCCAGGGAACATGGGGAAGACTTCTGCTTTTTGAGAGTTTGGTGTAGTTTCTGTCTGTCACTCAGAAATCCCAGCTTATCTTTCCAGATCTCACTTTCCACAGCAAGATGTTTACTGTCAGCTGGGAGTGTTACTCCCATGGAGCCAAATTAACTACCACGCAAGCTGTCCTGATTGAGTTATTTCATCAGTTAGTGAGCAGCAGGTCTTGTGACAGGTGATATGCCCTGAGTTATTTCACCAGCTAAAAAGCAACAGGCAAGCTTTTCTGGGGAAAGTGCCCTGCTATATATAGCTTTTGAATATCTTCAAGGATAAAGAACTCCAAAATCTACAGCCTGTTCTAGTGCTCAGTTACCCTCACAGTGAGAAAGTCTTCCTGGTGTTCAGAGAGAACCTCCTGTGTTTAATTTTGTGTCCATTGCCTTTGGTCCTGTCACTGGGCATCATTGCAAGTCTGTCTCTGTTCTTTTTGTACTCTTCCTTCAGCTATACATTGATACATACATTGATAAGACTCTACAAAACCTGCTTTGCTCCATGATAAACAATCACAACTTCTGAGCCATTTCTCATAGGAGAAATGCTCCAGTCCTTTTATCATTTTAGTGACCCGATGCTGGACTTTCTCCAATAGGGCCATATCTTGAACTCATCTGTTTTTCTACATACATAAACAGATACCCTCCTTCATGATCAAATTTGGTACCAATGCTTCTTAAAAACTGCTATTGGTAGAAGCTCAGCTGTTGACTGTTTATTACTACTGGACAGCTAAAATAATGATACATACATACAAAATAAGTCAGTGGGTACATTGTAGAATTAAATACCTGAGTTACCTGTGGGATCAAAAGCAAGTTAACTATAGCCATACTGAACTCAGTTTGGGTTGTTAACTTGCATTTCAGCTTTGGACTTGTTTTCTTTAACTCTCCCTTTTGTTTTTTTTTCTTGAGATTTCCCATCTATTAGTCTTGTCACAATCTCTCTCTCTCATTAGAGTGGTGGCTCATCCTTCTGGAGCTTTTCAGTACTGCTGTGGCACCTATTTTTTTTAGTGTCAGCCGACATATTTGAGGATTTTCTAGCACTAAGATGTCTATTTGAGCTTTCAGATTTTGTGTATTTATCTGAACTAATCTTCTATTCCTTCGAAGTATTTCTGTTTCTAATATTAATTCAAATGATGAATGATTTCATTATGATGACTTTTTGGTAAGAGTGTATTAATAAATTTGAACTTTAGACTTTGTAATTAGAGGAAGGTTGAAGAAATCTCCTATGTTAACTTCTCATAGCTTTCCATTAGAATTTGGTCATGGTAGTAAAGAAAGAAATTTGATAGTGAAAACTCTGAAAAGTACAGGATGACTTCTTGCTCTTCATTCTAAAGAGAACTTCAAATACATCCCTCTTCTGCAGGAAAAAAAACCCCACAAAAAACTAACCAGTCATTCAGTCATTCCAGGCAGTAAGAATTCCAGTTACAGTGTTCATTAGCATGCAGATAAAAACTTGTTATGTGATTTTTTGTGTCATTCAATTTCAAATTCACTCACACGTGTTAATAAAGTCAGGATATGAAGAAGCAGTGTCTGTCCTGAACTGAAAATATTATAACAGGGGTTAAATGGCTTTAAAATCATGTTTTTCCTGTATCATAATATGTTATTAATTTCCCTTTCTCCTAAAGTAGCTGGAAAACCAGCCGGCAACTACTGTAATTTCTCCTTTTTTTCTTAACAAGATGATATTGGTATCCAACCCACTGTTTCATGAGTATTTAAAGGAAACAGAAAAATAACACTCATTGTCTTTATTTATATTAGTTTACATTGATCAGTATTTTAAAAACTGTAGTACATTGCAGTGTACAAGCTGATTTCTGAAGAAAAGCAGAGGCAAACTATAAAATTAATTGATTTTATGGAATATATGAAAACAGAAAACCTAAGTTATGAAGGCAATGATTTAACTTGAGTTAAACATTCACTATAGATCACATCACTAATGGATATCTACTTGGTATTTTGAAAAGACTAACTTAGCAATTAGAAAGCAATTATAAACCCATTCAGGTGGAAGACAATTTAAGCTGAAATAGAATTATATTAATTGGGAGCAGTTTAAGAACATTTAATTAGATGCCCCCAAAGCCCCAGTTCAATAATTGAAAGGGAAAACCATGCAGTTTAAAAAAGAAACTAGCTTATAAAGGAAATAAACCTCATTTTAAAAGAAATCCTGGAGAAAATAAGAGGTAGAGGAGAGGGTAACTTGTTAAGAGCCTATATTAGCATAAACAGGTAATTCCATCTAGAAGCTATTAATTGGAAGAAAAAATAATAGGAAAATAAACAACCCTTAGTGACTAGTGAAGCAAAGGCTCATATCTTACTTTCTACAGTGGATATATACATATATATCCATTTGATTCTACTGCTAGCTGAAAGTCTTGGAAATCTCTATAATAAGGAATTTGTTTTCCATAGCTGTTACTAATCTATATTTGTGGGTGGGGTGCCAGATAATCCCATAAATCCTGATGAAGAAAGAACAGTTTTTTCTCAGTTAAAGCCATAGTGACTGAGAAATGACAGGTAGATACTCTTTTAATTAGAAGTGTGAGGTTTTGCATTGTTTTTCATCAGAAGAACAACAAAACTTCTGTATGACCTAATCTTTTTTCTTGCTAAATTAGACTAAGTGATAACTATTTTCCCAGTGCAGACATTTCAAAATTCCCGAATATATCACATAAGGACTTAAGGAGCTTCAATGCAGCCTGAAATATTTTTGTCATTATTTTGATAATGGTGGAAACCCCAAAGAATTCCGTTTTTATTATGTTTACAAGCAAGCTTTTACTTGTTTATTTTTATGGGAAATCCTGAGAGACAGAAAGTGTAGTGGAATTTTTAAATGCTTTAGAAAAGATAAAGAAGAGAGGAATTTTTAAGGTAGAAAAGATCACATTTGGACAGATCAAATTTGAGATGAGGAGACGGTTTCTAAAATGTGATGTCTGAAAGGAAGAAGGCAAGAACTAAAAAGGAATAAAAGTACCCCTTAAGACCGTTCTTATAACTCTAAATCTCAACTACAGAAGTGATGCTGAAAGAAATCTGTCTCATACCTACATACATACACTAGAGCTCATGTAGAAGTAAGATTTGTTCTGCAACTTAAAAATATGATTTGTCTTTGCAATCCTAATGATTCTTCTATTTGTGAGGATGAATTGGAGGAGCCTTGTATTAAAAAGGCTTCCACACTCCTTTCTAGCCAAATCCAAAGTCTTAGCTTTGCAAAAATGTATAATGCACCACTACACAGACTTGTGATCTTTGGGTAGCTTTGAAATTAACAGCCTTTGATTCTGATTCTATTCCAAGTTGCTGATTCCTGTTAATTCTCAGAGTACTGTGGGGCATCCTGCATTATTTTGCTTCAAATGAATTAGTCCTCAAGCTCTGCATAAAGGGTTTCCTAATGCAGTAAACTTTTGTAAAGATTTTCCTAGACAATAATCCTATTATAGTATTAAATACAGGGATGTGCATTGCATACTCTCTCAAAATGTTGGAGTTTAAAATTATGATTACTGAGGGGTTGGTTGTCTTCAAAAATTTTTTCGGCATTTGACTGAAGAAAGCAATTACCGGTAAATCAATGTGTTTGCTTTATATACATGGTGTCTTATTATCCTCCGTTACTTATCTCAAACATCAGAGCTGGCCTAAGGACTATCCAAAATTAAGAAGATGAAAGTATTAAGAGGCAAGTATTTAAAAAACACTCATCTCTAACCAAAGTTCTGCTTCTGGAAAGCTGTATCTTCTGGTCTCACTATTAACATAAGTTTGAGTAAAAACCTGTTAGCTTCAGTTTAAGGTGCCTGCATGACCTATGTTTGTTTCAGATTACATTGTATAAAAACTAGGCAAATTAATATTGAAGTGAAAGCACCTTTTTTACTCTCCCCACTGAATCAAATGCTAGTGCTGATTTTCTAGACTTGCTGCATGTAGAAGCAGATGTAAGAATATTTGCATGTGCTTGCACATTGTGTCTGCTCAGTCTTGACGGTTGTGTCATTGACATTAAACAGTTATTGACATAACACTTCAAGTGGTATCTTCAAATAAAAAAAGAATAAAGCTAGTATCTTCTATGTTGTATTTTCTTGGTAAGGTAACAAGCAGCTGTTGGTGTTGAAATTCAGCCTCCAGACAAAGGTTGTTAAGTAAAGTGGGTCATTGCTTAGAGTCTAAAAGGTGTTGCTGGAAATAATTGACTGTTTCTTCTTTTTCAGGCTGAGTCAGAGAGTGTCTGGGAGCCTGTGGTACCTATCAGACAGCAGAGACAAGGTAGGCAAGCTTTAGCGCTCCTGCCAGGGAGAACTAGGTGGGGCTGGGGTTGCTGCTTGCCTCAGCTCTCCCATCCTCACCAGCATTGCTTAACAAAGCCTTGCAGACCACTCCCTGGCTTTCTAGACTATTTCTCTTCTCAGGTTGTTCCTCCTCTTCCTTCTTACTTGGCTGACACCAGCTGTGGTATAGGTATAAGGTGCAAGGAAAAGAAAGACCCATTGTATGTGGGTAAGGGGAGAAGAAAAGGTTAAAGCTGCAAAATGGTGGTAGAGGTAGTGGTGGAATTGCTAAAACAGAAAGGTATGTAGAAAGGCAGGCAGAAAAGTGCCAGTTGTAGGCCCTCTGGACTCAGTATTTACTGTGTGTTTTTGTTGTTGTTGTTGTTTTTTTTTTCCCTGAACCAGAGTTGTGTATTTGTCCTTGTCTTATTTTTGCTGTTTGTTCTTCTATCATTTTACAACTTGATTACATCTATTTGTTTTTTGTATGATATTTTGAATGGTTTCCTCTGGGGAAGAGTCCTCACAATACCTTAAGTGGATTGTTTTGAAAAGCTGTATTGCTTTCAGACTATGTCTGAATAACTCCTGCTTGACATATTTACCTTGATAAACAAGCTTTTTTCAGAGTCCTGCGGAATATTTCCCAGTGGAGCAGCAAGAGCCCAGGATGTTCCCTGAAGGTTGCTTTGTTTAATGTCAACTTCTCTTCAGTTATCCAACTTTGTTTATGAATTAATCAAGGAACACACATTTTTATATCCTTATCTACTCCAAATCATGGCTAGGTAATGCCAAAATTGTGGCTTTGGGTATTGTTTCCAGCTGATGAATGTGATAGCTTTAATATTAACAAGCCCATTCCAGAACACTTCTCATGAGAAAAGTAGTCCTGACGAAAGATAGAATATAGCCTCAAATTAAGCCCACTTTAAAGTAGTGGGCAACTGATAACGAGCACGTTAATAATAGTCCAATATTCTTTCAGGACTAGAAAATGCAAACAGAGCTTATGAGTATCCTAAATATTGAGTGAGATTCACTGGTAAAGAGATCTGTGAAGTGAGCAGGTGCTTTGTTTGGGTTATTCATAGATTAAAGAAATCCAAGGCATTTTGTGGGTGTTGTTCTTTGCTAGTTTCCCCTATCTGGGGGAGGTGCTCAGCTTGTTTGGTTCTCAAACCAAGTACTATCTGGTTTGGGAGGACATATATTTGAGCAAAACAAATACGAAAACACTCCTGCTCTGAAGGTCTTGTGTCTCCTTGTGTTAGAAACAAGAGTGAGTCCTATGTAGATTGTAATTCATTTTACCTCATATTAGGGATGTGAAGAAAATCTCATGGGCTTCATGCACCTAGAGATTACTCTCAGCAGTAGAACATCTTGATTTATTTATATTCTGATATTCCAGACAAGGTCTGTTAATGGAAAAGGACATGTAGACCAAAACACAACAGAAAAGGATAAAAAGAATGGGGTTATGATATTTTCTGGACATTCTATTTGGTGGCAGTTTTGAATTTTTTTGTTCAGACTAGTTTTTGTGTGGTTAATGTAATTCTGGATCTATTGTATCTTGTAGGTAATAAAGCAACTCAGCCTTTACTGAGGGAAAGATTCAGGAGTGACCAGCTGGGATAGGGATGATGGCGAGGCAATGACAAAGTACTGGAACCACCAAGGGGGGAACAATATGCATGGCATTCTTGTCTGAGATCTGGGAAGGCAGTATTTAGGATGAACACAGTGCTGAGTAGAGAGCATGTACATTTGTACACTGAGTGTGTACATATGTACACTGAGTAAAGAAGTGCGGTCACATCTGAACACCATGGTTCCTGAGAAATATTGTTGATTCTTTTTTAAATGTCAGGAGCTCTCCAGTTTGTGTTCTGATGACATAATTTTATTCTAAGTACATAAAAGGTGCTCTAGTTCATGTCTTTATTTATTTATCTGGGGTTTTTTTGTTTGTTTTTATTTTGTTTATTTGGCTGGCTGATTTTGGTGTGGTTTTTATTTTCATTTTTAAAAAAATTTTAAAGGGTGTATATTTTATTGCTGCAAAAACCATTTTATCTTTTCCAGATGTTTTTGTTTAGGTCTTTGGAGGACATCCAGGTAATGGATTAAATCACTGGAAGTGGGTTTCATAATTTTTTATAAGTTTTGATTTGCCTATTAGATCTTACTTCATGCCAAAATTACTGTTCTCAGAGTGATTAGATGACCACAAAGAAAGATTTTACAGCTAATGTTTCAGGTGTTCTTATCCTGCTTTTCAACCCTGGCCAATAAATTAACCAGTTATTTCCAGTATCTGTGTACCCATCCAGGTATGATATCATTTAAAGAGACAGAAAGGAAAACAAAGGAGTTTCTGTAGACCAAAATGGACAGATCCCAGTTAGTGTCTTTGTTGTACTTAATGGCAGAAGCAAATGTTGCTCCACAGGCGCAGAGAAGTGGGGAGCTTGGCTGACTGATCCTCAACAGAAGGTTTAGGAGAGGACAAAGCTTTGGAAATCTGTGTTCAGGAAACTATTTCTCTCTCTGCCATAAATGACCTTCTGAACTGAATGTTAATTTAAATAGATCGTTGTAACTTGGTATGAGTAGGACAATGTAATTGACTTTCATCTCTGTCTTCAACAATTGTACTTGCAGGGGAGTGAAAGATAAAATGTTGAGCTTTAAGCATGAGAGTCCAGCACTATTATTTTGTCACACATTCTTCTGATCTTTACAACAAAATTATGAAAAGTAATTTGCTTAATAGTGCACAAAGCATAGAACTATTTTAGTTCTTGTTTATTGTTTCATCTGTGTATCCATCAGTGCTGCTATACCAATTGTGTGTTTTGAACAGATGTCTTGAGAGTCGTCAGTAAGGGCAGGGAGGAAATTCTGAAGAGACCACAGGCATGTCTTCCAGCCTTCATAAGTAGAAATGACAGGGAATCTGAGTGCCTCTCTTATGTTTTTTCGGATATTCTAAACTACTATCTTTCCCTGTAGTTTGGAATAAACTTGTCATCACTTCAAATGCACTATGCAGGGGCAGATTAGCTGCTGTACTATCTGAAGGTTTGTACTATGTACTATGTGAAGTTTTATAGGCCCAGTATACTCACTTAAGCTCAATAGTTTTTGCTGGGGAAGCACCTAGAATAAATGTAAAGTATCGGAGTTTCCACAGTTGACCTGTATGAGGACAAGCTCCAATGCTGGTCATACAGAAATTGTATAACAGCCAGAGTACTCTGGGCAATCCTTCTGCAATGCATTTAATTGTTCTGATGCAGCAGGATGCTCAGCATAGCCCACCCTTGTACCAGGTCTGCTGCACCAGGTCTGCATATCAAAACCAGGTGTATGTAGCCTGGATTGCATTTTGACATGATGCCATAGCAGCCATCCCTCTTCTGCCTTTGCCTGTCTCATGGGCTCTGCTTTAAACACTTGTGCCTATGTTTTATAAACATCCAGATGAGTCATCTCTTCAGCTGTTCAGTCTTCTGAACTGATCCTTTCTGTTTCCAATGTGGTTTTCACTAAGTACTTTGCAATTGTTTTCTTGTTTAAATCAGAAGTAATTAGTATGAAATTGAGCCTATCAGAGCAGCTTTTAAAAAGAGAGGATTTAATCCAGGATGCTCAAAATTCTTCTTTAGTAGTTCTTTCTGTTCCTCAGACCTCTGAATGTTTTTTATTAGAGGTTAACTTCATTTTGGATGAGTTTGATATGCCTAACTGGGTACCAGTCAGGCTGAATTGGCCATGTGCTGGCCACTGTGTTTGCTGGAGCTCAGGGCCCCTGGAAGCACCTTTGCCTTAGCCACTGTGAATTAATTCTGGATTGTACACGACAGGTATTCCAATATTTTGAGAGGCCAGCTGACTTTCCATGGTACAAACCCATGTGCTGCAGCACAGCACAGTTAATCCCTTCCTGAATATGGCACCCAGAGCTGAGAGATGAGGCTTATTTAGTATGTGTTGAATTGAGACTCTCTATCACAAGGCTCCATTTTCTAGTGGAACTTCCTATTAAATTGTGGTAGTCATGCTATTAAAATGCTGCCAATGTAGGATCCAAACTTGAGAAAGTTACTTTCATGGTAATAGCAGGGTAAGTAAAACTATTTTCAAATGACACTGAACAACTACATCCAAATGAAAATGTTCTCAGTCTTTCACCAAAAGTGCCAAAAAGATGACTTTCATTAGTTTAATGGATTCAAAACTTAAAGTTCATGGGTAAAAAGAGGAGGCAGATGAACTTCAGGAAAATAAAGGTGTTCTCCATTGTTATCTGTCTAAAAGCTGTTTGTAGCATGTTTCTTGACATATGTTTAGCATACAAGTGAATTATTCTGCCCTTGGTTTGGCATAATGGAGATTTTGAAATTAGATATTGTCATTGCAGTAAAAGAATGGTCTGTTTCAGCCTCATTCAGAATCACTGGAGAGAACAGCCTCATCAGAGCAAACAAAAGCAGTTCCCTATTTAATTTATAAGCCTTAAATAACTTTTCCATTTCACAGGAACCTGTAGACTGCCAAGGTCCTTGCTCAATAGATTTTGATGTTCAAAACACTTCCTATGTGATAAAATTGCCTCATGAAAAAATTAATTCTGTAATAAAAATTATTTTGATCTTGTTTTTTTTTTCAATTTCTTCCAAGTGCTGATGCATTTGCTGAACTGTAATCTTGAATGCTTATACTTACATATTTTATTAGTTTGAAAAGCTATTATGGATTTCTTGCACCCCACTAGGAAAGTAGGTGCTTCTGTTAATTTGATATGTAAACTCATAGGCTCTTTCATGGCTGGACGAATATTTTTCTCAGAAGAATACATAGACATGTTTGAAGTACTCCCTTAAGCTTTTTCAAATTTTTTTTTAACTTGCTGTTTCCTGGAAATGTCAGCTTAAAGGGAATATATGTGAATACCAGTCCATGTCAGTACAGTCTAAAAGGGCCTTGTTGTGTGCTAGTAGAAAATGTAAATGGATTTTATGAATAATAAAATTTACTTATTAATGCCAGCAGGACAAAAGTAAAATTGAAAGCAAGTAAAATAACTAGTTAAATTTGTCAGGCTGTGGGAGTTTACTTCCTTCACATCAAGATCAACCTGGGCAGGTTGGTTAAGGAATAATTGAGGAAAATTTTGTTCTCCACTATGATCTCTGGGATTCCTGTTTTCTGTAGCTATTTACTAATGAACCCTGAGAGAATTCCAACACAAAATGTGATCCAATTTGTTCTCATCAATTCTCGCTTCTTTCATTGTAATATATTACATAATGAGCAAGCTCGATGTTGTGGGGTTTCATAACATTTCGACTGGAAGACTCTAAACTGATTTTACAGTATTCTTAATGAGATTTTAATGGGAGATATTTAAAAAATGTTTGATGTCTGTGAAATGTAGGAGGAAGCTACTCCTGGAGGTGAACTACTGCACTAGTTCCATGACAAATGATAAGTGCTAACTGTATCAAAATAATGCTCCTGGGAACTATGTCAGTCTCTTGGACATTGTCAAAGACAGTATTAATAAATACCCAAAGGTATTATGCTGTACAGGCATAAATGAGAGCACATAGTCCCAAAATATCATTAAATTGTACAAACTAACAATGAAAAATCTTTTCAATTATGAACTTTTCTGTCTGCCTGAACCATTCCAGGAGAATATAAGAATCTGGGTAGTAATGCATAAAATCAGTATATTCCAAGCAATCAAATTTCTTTAAAGACATAGTACTTAAGTGAAAACTGTTCATTGTCTAAACTGAATTAGTTTGCTAGGACTCCATTCTGTACCTTACATTATCTAAAGTGCAGTGGAATTAGATTCTCAACTTGCAAAACCACTGTATTTTTGATGCTAAACATTTGAGTGAAAGAGAAAACCACACCCAAGAGTACATGATCAAAATTAAATGCTTGTGATGATATCCCTTTGATGTTTAAACCTGTATAATAAGCATGATGACAAAACACCTCAACCTTTCTTGGGCCTTGAATGTTTTCAGTTCATGAAAGTGTAAGTTGAAAAATGGCTGCACAGGTATCAAAATTTTATAAAGAAAGATGACCCTCAGATAAATACTGTTTGGACCAAAAAAAGGATGCCAGTAGAACTTTGGAAGGAAGGGGAAGAGAGTTCACCAGCATAAGATTGAAATAGATCTGCAGATAGGACAGACAAAAGTAGTTTAATTTTTCACTGTTAGGGTTTTGAGGAACGCCTGTTGTGGGCACCTAAGCTTGGAGGTTAGGTTGTGTCGTTCCCCCCACTGTCCCTGAAGAGGGAGGCTCATTGGGGCAGCATGTTGGAGCTGCAGCTGGACTGACAAGTCCAGTGTGTCTCTGGGGAACCCTGCCACTTTCCACTGACAGCTAAATGAAGGGGTTTGGAGATAGAACTGGTAAATTAATAGCCCAAAATGAACACTGGGAAGATAGATATCTTCCTCCTCATCTCAGCTGTGTCGTATACTACTTACTTGGGGCTTTTTGAGCCATAGCAGGTAATTCAGTCACCATTGACCTTTCTCAGTAGGCAGTTTGCATGTGACTGTTCGATTGAGAGGAGCTGCTGAGCCTCATGTGTCAGGAGTTGGGCAATGTACCTGCTGATTCAGCAAGAACTCTGCTGGTCTTTTTGAATCATACATTACTTGGCCTGAGGTGACTGGGGATTAAAGATGTAAAATTCAAAGTGTAGCATGTGTATTATAAGTGAAAAAATTAACTATTTTTCCCCTCTCCCTTAATGAAATGATTTAAAAAATAATTTAGTCTAATTAGAGCTTGCATGTTAAAATGCATACCTTGTAAATAGCAGAGTGTACTTATTTGTAACACCAGTATCATACAGGATTAGACTAGAGTGTTCACACACTCAAGTTCTGTGAACTTCAGGTTTGATCAATTATTCATTGTGATTGTACATTGAAAGAGTACAATATTTCCTTGACTTATGAAACTTCCTTTGGCATAATTACGGTATTCATGCTCTCTCAGCTTAAACTCAATATATAATATATCATAGTATTATGCTGAAATATGGAAATTTATTAATATTTCCACTAGAAAATAAATGGGATCAGGCTTTGGAAAGATGGAATCAGACTTCAGGATACTCCTGTGGTAGAAACAGCACTTTGATAATCATTCAATGTTATTTTCTTATTTTCTCACTATTTTTGTCTTGGAATTCTGTGGAATTTAAATATGTGTAGCAAAGGNTTAATTTTTTATTATTTTTTATTTTTTATTTTGTATAATAATGGCACAGTGTGGCCCAAGACAGTGAGCTTTTGGTGAACAAAAGAGGGAATTAGGGTCCCATTTCTCACTGACTTTCATAGGATCTGCAAGGGAATCATAAGGAACAAGAGAAAATACTTCACTGTTTGCTGCCTCAGGTTTGTTTGAAGATGCTGATTTCTAAAATGCTCTCAGTCTTCCTGCTGTCTCTGGCCCCTGAAAAATGGAATAGAGCAGGTCTCAGCTGTCTGTCCATGGGGTGGGGTGTGAGGGACTAAGCAGCTGTAGGATCTCTCAATGTACAAGAGGACATCGGCTTTTATAGTTTCTGCTTTCTCTTTGTAAAAGTTTATTTCTGCAACTCAAACATCCCAGAAGAAAAGGGTCTTAACACTGTGTTTTAACTTCCTTAGATTTTTTTCTACTATTTTCCTCTGGATTTAGTAAGTAATATAGGAAATTAAGGTTTTTTTTACATGTATAAGTTGCTTGATGTCAGGACCCTTTTTCTTAGGATTCTTTCCTTTCTCTTTGATGTACAGCAGACATAAACTTCAATGTATTGAGATACTTTGTAGATACCAGGACACAAGCTACCATGCGACCAGGAAGCAAGTATACTGACAGATGAGCCCATTAATCTTTCAGTAAAGTCTATTGACACTATTGTCATCTATACTTTGCTTGACAGAAGCAACAATGTGTTGAAACTCAGGATAAAAGCAACTGTGCTAAATTTTATGCTTTTCTAGCTAAAATAAGAGCAATAAAAATATTATCATAAAAATGATGTGAATTCATCTGTTTTGGTAGAAAGTGTTATGGATTTGTAGAAATATATTTACATTCAGTGAAATAAGAGGGAATTGCAAGTGTGTTGAGAAAATGCATACTAATAAAAGAAACATTATTGACCTGGCTATTAATAAAGTTAAAATTTCAACAAGAGAATATATAAAGATCAAAGTTGTGTGTTTCCATGTGTTGAATAGTAGATAGTATTATATCTTGGAAACACTATTTTGAAGAGTTTAATTTTCTAGCATAACTGAAATCAGTAGGAGAAGATGTAACAGGTATGTTGATTCTCTTGGTAGGGTTATTTTTTATGAGTAATCTGATCTGAGAACATAGGTTCATCTCACAAATAGAATACAGAATATGTATTAAAGTAGCTTTTCAGGTACTAACCTTGATCAAAGCAGAAGCAGTACATTTCACAGACCGTGCTCTGCATCATGTTAGCATTACATTCCCCATAACAACTTGATGTTTTGTGATTTCCTATGGAGCAGTTGGCTTGCAAATTTGCATGCTCTGGAAAAAATCATTCATAGTTTCTTTATATTGAATAAAATAAGCAAGCTCTTTATGAATTCCCTATACTTCTGCTGCAGGAAGAAAACCAGTGTTACCATACAAGACAAGTTTCCATCTGAAAAAACCCTGACTTTTTTAAGGTCAGGACTAGAATATATTCTAGTTTTAAACTATTGATAAAACTGTACTTTGTGGTAAGCTAATGTTTTTAGAACAGTATAAAAAATGCTTTCAATAATAAAAGTGTACTCTGTATTCTCACAGAGAACTACTACTACAGAATATCGAAGACAAAAATTGCTCATTTGCACTCTGGGGACACAGTAGTCCAGCTCACAATTTTTCTCCTTGATATAGGTAGAGTTCCTCTTTCACAGAGAAGCAGGTGCTTGCTGTCAATTATTCTTGTCTTTATTTCCCCATGGAATGCTTGCTGTCTTATTATGACAAATTGTTGGGTTACTGAAAGCAACTTCAGGTCTGCAAGATTGTGAGCAGAGATAGGTAACCTTCTGTTTTCTAGACATTTTCATTCATCACCATGACTTGTTACATACTCGTGAGCTCTGTGTTCTGTCCAAAATATGGCTTTGTACAGAAACCTCTTGAAGTGGCTTTCCTGTTATTCCAACTTTCTGAAGAAATGGAAGGAAATGCAACAGAATGAAAATCCTTTTTGGTGTCAGCATTCTCCTTAAAAAAATTCCCCATATGTTACTGAAGGTCACTCTGCTTTTGAATGTATTGCTTCTCACTAAATAATAAAGTATCTGTGAGAAAAATATAAATGGGGTTACCACTTCATGCAGTACTATAAATGAAAATGCATTATTTTTCCTTCATCTGGAAGTTTTCTTGACTTCAGAAATAATAAATCTTTTTTAATATATATCTGTGTTGATTTTTGGGCACCAGATTATAAAAAGGATATCAAGCTATTGGAGAGTGTCCAAATCCTATACCGATGATGAAAGATATGTAGGGGAAGCTGTATGAGGAGTGGCTGAGGTCACTTGGTCTGTTCAGCCTGGAGAGGAGGACACCAAGGGAGACCTCATTGTGGTCTACAACATCCCTATGAGGGGAAGAGGAGGGGCAGACACTGATCTCTTCTCTGTGGTAACCAGAGACAGGATCTGAGGGAATGGCCTGAAGTTTTGTTGGAGGTTTAGGCTGGATATTAAGAAAAGCTTTTTTACCAAGAGGGTGATGCACTGGATCAGGTTCCTCATGGAAGTGTTCATGGCACCAAGCCTGGTAGAGTTCAAGGAGTGTTATACGACACTCTCACACTCACTCAGATGTGAGTCTGAAGGGCCAGGAGTTGGACTTGATGATCCTTGTTAGGCCCCTTCCAATACAGGATATTTTATGACTCTATGATTTCTGCTCTGAAAGTTGCTTACACAAAATGTTTTGAAGAATTGTTTTTAAAGTTCTGTTTTATTTTATTATATTTAATTTTATATTTTTATTTACCTAACACTCATGCCCCAAACAGGATTTTTTAATATGAAGAACAGTTTTGTATTCTTTGTTTATTTTCTCCCTGGTTCTAGGGAATTTCTGCCCATTATTTCAACAGCAAAATTATGATTGATTGAACCTCTGTTATTTTCTCTTGGTGCATTCTCCTGCTATGAGGTGTGTATATATCTGACTTATTGATTCATTTGTAGTCTTATGATTTCATGAATTAGAAAAGAAACTTAGCAACGTAAAAACAGCAAAAATGATGCTCAATATCTTCTGGTGTTGAAAAAGTTTTATTTTATTTTAGTTTTATTTTCTAGGTTTTGTTTCAGTAAACTAGAAACAAACAGAGTTGCTCTAGTGTCATTGAGAAGAGATTTTGCACTCAGGCTCATCACACTGGACTCTGAAATGGTAACAGATGTGCATCCACCCAGGAAATTACCATTTTCAATAAGAACCAGAGCAGCAAATGGATTTTCATGCATGGAAAAATAATGTAATAAACTGAGCAAGACCCTGGCTTGATGAATTATATAGTCATAGAAGGGAAAAAATACAATTTGTTTAAATTTCTGAAACTTCAATAGAGCTATAAAACAGCTACACTTTCTACTCCAAGTAATAAAATAACAAGCAGAGGCTTACCAAGTAAATACATTTACAAGTCTGAAGCTTCACACAATTTTTATGTATTTCCCTACAGACAATTTTATCTTTAACTGTCAAGTACTGCAAATAGTTAGGAAATATAAGGTGCGTTTTTATATTTTTATGATACAGTGCTCTTTCTCAGGAGACTCACGATGGTAGGAAGAAGGAAAATCATATTCATTCCTTTATAAATCTTTCTATTCCCTAATTCTTTACTGAAGTAAATGAAAAATCCTTCACTGAAGTCCAAAGATGTCATACAGACCTCGAGGACTGAAAAGAAACATGAGAATTGTAAGTGAAAATGACTCTAAATCTGAACAAAGAAAACATCAGAAAAATTGCTTATCCAAATCAAATTTTTTCAAAAATGTTTTAAAATTAGCTGAAAGGGAGTGTTGTCTGGAAGGCTGACCTGAAACAGAGACTGAACAGAGCTAGAGAATAAAGTAGGTATTTATTGAAAGGCCTCCAGGATCCACCCTGGGCAGGACAGGAGCCTGACCAAGGCTGCACCCGGGGTGGACCAAGAATAGTCACAAAAAAAATGGCCCCCTGGTCATGAGATCTTGCACTTTTGGTCCATTTGCGTATTGGAGTTTAACTGTCCAATTACAGCTTCAGATTGTGAGGTCTCATCCTTTTTGTTCCTCCCTTCAGTCCACCGTTGTTTATGCTTTTGGGCCTGAAAAGTGTCCTTGGTTCTCCACAGAAAAAGGATTTGTTTTGTCTACCTATTCTGTGAAGAGAGCTTACTGCCACTTAATATGAGGCTCAGAACTACATCCCTAGGCAGCACAGAATCTGCAAACATGAAAACTAAAACTTAAGGCATCAAGACAAATAGTTATTTGGAGTTATAGAATCAAATATTATAAATATTTAGAATCAAATATAATAATGTACTCTATGAAATTAGAATATTATATTTAAATGGAGCAATATCAATAATAGAACCCCAACAACAACAATAATAATGATAATAATAATTATCTAATACATAATATTAGTATAAAGATATGTAGTTACAGAATCAAAGAATATGTTTGGGTTGGGAGGGACCTTAAAGATCATCTAGTTACAATCTCCCTGCCGTGGGCAGCAATACTTTCCATTAAACCAGGTTGCTCAAACCCCATCCAACCTGTTCCAGTTCCTCACCATCCTCACAGGATGGAATAATGCGCATATGCATGTTCCTTTTTTTCCCCCATGGAAAGCTGATTTCTACCTTATTCACGTGGCTTGTACGGTCACTTTTTCTATGGCAACTCCCTGTTCTTTCTTTAGTGCCTGGCAAATTCTGTTGGAAAAATGCTAATGACTGTTTAAAGTACCATATTAAACATTGAATCTCCACGGACTGCTAAATAAACATTTTTTCTTCTTTGCTCCAAGAATCCAGGCAACATCTCCTCGCCTGTTTCTCACCTCTGTTATTTTCTTTACTCCCAAACCTTCTTTGCATGCATGTGAGGGGATCTTTTTCCCTGACATACGTCTCCGAACTCGCATATTTTGCAGTTCTTAGGTATTGTTGTGTTTTGACCTTGGCTGGGTGACAGGTATGCACCAAAGCCTCTCTATCACTCCCCTCCTCATCTGGGCATGGGAGAGAAAATACAATGAAAGTTTCACTGGTTGAGATAAGGGCAGGGAGGGATAGCTCACCAATGGGCAAAACAGATGGCTTAGGGGAATCAGTGAAAATCAGAGTAGGATAATGAAAAGTGAAACAAATCCTAAAAACACCTTCCTCTATCTCCCTCTTTCCTGGGCTTAATTTTATTGCCAGTTCTCTATTTCTTCCCCATCATCAGCCTGGGGAGATGGGGAATGGGGGTTGTGGTCAGTTCATCAGATGTTTTTTGCTTCTTCTTTCTCCTCGGGGAGAGGAGTCCTTCTCTCACTACAGCATTAGGTCCTCCACAAACTTCTTCTGTGTGAGTTCTTCCCACAGGCTGCCATTCATGAACTCCTCCAGTGTGAGTTCCTTCCACAGGGTGAAGTCTTCAGGAAAAGCACAGTCCACAAGTTACAGTAACCATGACCCTAAGTTAGGTCACAATTTTTATTTATTACTGATAAACTGATAAAAATGTGCTATCTGCACCACAGTCTATAAATCAGGGCTTCTGCTTCAGGGATTTTATAGTCTCCTCTGTTAGTTGCCTTTTGCAGGGAAGTGGAGGAAAGGCTCTGCAAGTTTTTTCATACCTTGTGTTTCTAAATGGAGTACAGTGTAATTCTTTTGTTGTCTGGTGAGTAACTGAAGGCATGCTGTCTGATGTTTGTACTCACAGCTACTGGGAGAGATTGCCTGGGAGGCAAATCCTTTTTGATCCCACAAAGGGCAAAGTGGCAGAATCAGACTCTGCCTTCCATTCACTAAGTTGATCTGCATTAAGGGTCCCAGCCAAGAAGGGGACAGCACATTAAGTAAAATCTGTTGAAAGGAAACAGAAAAAGTAATTCCTTTTAAAATGTTGCATTGCTGTTTTGGCATTTCATAATCAATTCATGATTTAGCTGAGCCACACAGCCAATCAATTATGCTAAGTACATTTATTAGAAGCTGCCACACCTAAACTAATCACTTTGATGACTTTGCTGTACTTTAAACCCAAGTATTAAAGCAAAATGCATTAATACCATTTATCATGCTGCTTAATCCATCACACTTTGGAGCTCTATGGCATGCTAATTCATGCATTTGGGACACTAGTAAAATTAATTGCAAGATAAAGAATGCATGCTATGAATGCAGCCTTTAGTGTGTTTGCCAAAGTAATAACTGTAATGGAGGTCAGAAGATTGGACATTGCTTTAAAAAGTTCATGTCTATTTGCACTAACTTAATTTGAACGAAACATTGAGTGACTTAATGGATATTGCATACTTGATAAATAAAAAAAGGAATGAAACATAATTTATCTCTCAGAAATTGCTCGGCAATTTACAGTATTTATATATATCATATGATTAGAAGGTGAAAAAAGAATAATAGATTTAAATAGTCAGATATACAAAAAGTAGTGAAAAAAATTTAATTTTAAAAAGTTGATTTAATCTCAAAAATGTGTCCACATTGTACATTCATAATATTTCAAAAATTTGCAGTGAAAAAAAAATTAAAGCAGAATTCTAAAAAATTCTTAGTTGCTTGAGTCCCCTTGAGAAGGACTTATATTGAAAAAAAAAATCTTATCCATTTTAAACAAATTATATATTAAATTTAACCACATAAAAAAAAGAAGGTGGAAAAAAGTGTGAGCATGAAAAATGAAGGCTGGATGCAGCACAGCAATTGCAAATGAATGAGTCATTGACAGAGAGCAATCTATGTGCCACAAAGATGCTGAAAAATTAAGAATTGTACCAACATTTAACTTAGAATGAGTAAGGAAGCCATTACACTGGATAATTTAAATTCAGCAATTTTCTGCCCTAAATCTTTACAACATAATGTCTGTGTTGTATCCTGCCTCTGAAGAGAAAGACTTACAATAAAAGATTCTCAAGTTGCGTCTCAAAAATGTCTTATTTTTATTCCTATCTTACTTCTGATAACATGAGAGTTTCCAAAAAGGAATTTTGAACTTAGATCAAAATCCACCAAATGGTCATTACATTTTTGATTAATTTCATTTGCCACCTATGTAACTTGGTATCATTCTATTTGTTTTCCTAGCTTTTATGATTTTTGTATAAAACCCTTCTCTCTGCCTTTCATTATCATTTGTTCCCTTCATCACCCATGGGTCAGAGCTAAGTAATTTCTGTGTGGTTCTACTTAAAATATTGTTTTTAATACCAATTTGTGTCCTAGGATATGCATAAGTGCAAACCATGCTCCAAAATATCTATTACTTGTGTGATCAGACTACTTTTGGTCACCAAGAAAACATCTGGCTGTTTACATGAACCAAACTCACTGGATAAGTTGGTCTTTCTCTAACACCTTGAGAAGGGCTAACTGTGCAAATAAAGCAGAAAATTTTAATGGAATTTCTTTTACAGGAATTTACCTATTTAAATTGACCTTTATCAGACCTGTGCTACAATGACAGTGTGTTCCTTCCTTGCATTTCCTTTTGTGGACATTTTAGATAAACTCCCAGCAGCTGTGTTGCCATGGTGATTGAATATTGCTTATTGCTTCAAAGACAATTATACAAAAAATTTTCTAAAATCCACTGGATTTTATTTGAATTGCTCTAAAATACAGTAAAAATATACACTTGAAAGATACAGAGATGATGCATGGGCACCTGCTTGATCTTTGTCTCGTTTATTCCAGGGAGCAAGAGGCAAAAAAGGAAGGTTGAACACTGAGGAATTGTTTCAAACTGTGATGTTTTCCCTGCTATATCAAAGATTCAGTGGGCTCACCCCCAGTACTATTCTTCATGCCCAAAAAAAGAGGTGGGTCTGCAGCTTTTCATTTGCCTTCCCACATGTGCTGCTTTGGGGTGATGTGTTTTATCAGCAGCAGTTCTGGGCAGGGGAATATCAGGCAAGTGATGTTGAACCTGAATTTTTATGGACACTCTATAATGACTCAGGCTAAAAAAAAATTCTAGAATTTTAAATTTTCATATTTCTGGTGAGACAGTCTTTCTGTTGACACCGGGGATCAGTTCAAACCCTGGTGCTGTGTGTATCTTCACAGATAGCCTACATTGTGCACAGATTGCCATGTTAATTATAACAGTTAGCTGGTGTTCTATGCAGGCTGTATGATATCACTTCTGAAGTACAGAGCTGCTTTTTTCTCATACTAAATTTCAAATGATAGCATATTAATAATGAGGTGTTGCAAGAATGGGCACAGATTTGATAAATAAATGATCTAACTTGAGTTGGTGCTGTTTCTGTCCCAAAAATCTGTTGGTTTGATCCATACCTGTATTAGCTGTGAGAATTCATCTAGCTTTAGATGTTTCCATTTAGATGATCACCTTCTATTGTCCTTCAGCTTCTATCTGTTTGAGGGGTGCCCTAATTTTACCTTTTAATTCCTCACAAGAGAGAGCTTTACGTAAACCCACCACAACAAATGGTAAGAGCATAAGTAGGTCTGTCTTATTTGTACTCTGTCTTGATCTTTTTATGGTGGTAAAAGGGTGACTGAAAGCATTTTGCACTTAAGTGTGTATTGCTATGCTACTGTACTGTAAATGCTGAGTGTTGTGAGGGAATGGTACTTTAAATTGATGAGGTGTAGAGAAGGTGTCATGCCTGTTTAAATGTTTGATATTTTGAAAAATAAATTCAGCTTTCTGCTTAGAAGCTGAATTTGGCACCTTTTTCACAGCATTTCTTCACTCCCTATTCCTTGTTTTTTTTGATAAATAAGTTTTTTTGACCATATTTGAATTACTCTGTGTGTTTACACATATCTTTCAGTAGTCTTTTATCCAATCAATATTTTGGATAAAGATTGATGGCAGTGTACACTAGAGAGCAATTTTTGTAGTCTAACTGGAAACACATTTGAACTGAGTCCTGTCAATTGGCTGCGCCTGAGCCCAGAAACAAAGCAACAAATGTATATAAAAGGGTGAAACATTTAAGTTTAAAAGATCCATGAAATTGAAGCCACACCACCCTAAAAGTGGAAATAATGATGCTTCCTGAACTTAATAATGGATTACCACAGCTGCAGCAAGGACTTTAGGACTTGTGTGGTCTTTCTGGAAGAGCTGACTTGAGCTACTCTAAGTTTGGAAAAAAGAACAGTAAATAACTGGAATCAAATTTGAGAACTTATTTTGTTGAAAAATACGGACATAAAGAGAGGATTTTCTGTCACTAACCATTGAGCAGTTGGTAATCTTGATCACTGTAGCATGGTTTAATGCATTTCTTAAGGGCAAAAATGACCTCTCTTCTGCCTTCTTGAGCAAACTGCCATTTTAATTGCCTCTTTCAGCCCTCCAACTTTTTCCTTGCTTAATCTCTGTTCATGATTTTAATCAACCATCTGTCACCAAAGGTGCTTTACCCCATGTTGTATCTATGAACCTTATTGTAACTGAAGAGAAGACAATACCAAAAAAACCCCAAAAACCATCAGAAATAAAAAGTAATGAAAGAACAGTGAAATAAAAACACATACAGTTCTGTAGGATACCCAAATAGATTTATTTTGTAGAAATCAGTTTGTTGAGGTTTGAACTTAGCTACTGAAATTCTTCATAGTCAACATTCATTTCTGCTTTTATAAAACACAGAAGAAGACATAATGGTTGTAAACGAATCTATTTTAAGTGGATGGGGATTTTCGCAACCAAGATGGTATTCTTTAGAATCCAGATTTTGAGATTATTTTACCAGAAAACACAGAACCAGAGGTGTGTTTGTATTTATGAATGTACTTAGAGCAATGAAAGCAAACATTTTCCAAGGCCTGCTAAGAGTGGCACTCAATATCTCATACTGTTTAATTTATACATGGGCAGCTCCAGTACGTCATGTACTATTGTGTACTACATTTTCTAGCAAGTGCTGGCATAGCTATAAGGGCTCCTGCTGTATCCAGTCGTGTTCTAACTACAACACAAGTCTTGGTGCTTTCAGGCATTAGTGTTAAAAATCTAATTTGCGAACAAGATGCAATGTAGCAACACATACTCTATGGAATAGTATCTGGTAAGGTTAGTGTAACTGTCTATGAGGTGCTAGGGGTTCTAAAACATTTTTATTTTTTAATGGTAAAATCCAAAGAGGAGAATGAAAAATAGCACATTTATTGTTTTATTTCTTTTTCAGATATTTATTTTAAACATTTTAAAAAAGTATAAAGATAGAATAGTATAAACACTGGACAATTTTTCCTCTTTGGTAAGCCAAAAACTAAAGTACTGGGATAAAAATCTCACTTCCCGATTCAATAAATATTTATTAAAATATTAAAATTTACAGATATATGAGAACTAAATGCAGGCTATATTTAACAGTACTGCTGCCAAAAACCACAAAATATGTCTGTTGAACTAGAGAGAGAAATTGTTGTTCCATTTTTAACAAAGTAAAGATGGATTTTTCTTTCTAAATCTAGGTGAAGTCAAATAATAGTGATAATAAGTTTCTTGATCTGAAGATGAACTGATTGGTTACATTAGCACAGGATTAAATTCCTCTGATTCCTCTTAAATTCCTCATAGCAATAATGAGGTTTATGTAAATGATATTTGTTACATAAATTGCAAGATTTTTTTTTTGGCTTAAGACTAAAGACAGAGTCATCATCTTAAGTCCAGGGCAATGTGATTGATCTGTGTGGTGATCGTCTCAGAGGATAGAGCCTGAAAATGTTCCTGGATCTACCAGGTAAAATAATGAGGAGTGTCTGGGAAATAACCAACTGCAGAAACAAATTTTGCAGGAGCTCAGGAAACACAGAATATCTTAGAGTAAATAATTGGGCATCTGCCAAGGGATGGACTGATATGAGAGCAGACCTAACCAATTAGTAAAGGCTTCATCCTTCCCATCTGGAGATTTAACTCTGGTGTGTCCACGAGGTGGTCTTTATTAATCATGAATTGAACAAAGATGCCTATGACTCCTAGGCAACATTTTATGAGCTGAGCCAGAACGGTTTCCTTTGGCTAAAGGTTATCAATGCCATACAGTGACTCAGGCTTGTTTTTGGCTATTCCACATATGATAAATTAAGCAAAAAAAAGAGAAAATGCAGACTTGAAAATCAGAGTTTTCACAGCTGTCAGATATATACTTTATATTGCAAGACATACATACTTTATAATTGGTTTTAAAAACCTGTTTCTGTAGTGGCTAAGTGGTTCCAAGTAGCTTCTCCATCAATGGTTATTTTAGTGTCTGTATCCAAAACTGCGGCCCTGAGGGCTTGTCTTTCCAGTTAGTTGATAGGTAGTGTGCAGGTAAAAGTTTCAGTGCAGAGCTCAATAGAACTGAGGTGGATTTTTTTCCTGGACACATCAAGCAACAACTTTGTCAGGCTTAAACATCTGTTTCACACCTAGCCTGACCTGAGATAAAAACCAAAACATTTTCTGCATAGGGCCCAGTAGGTGGTAGTCCCACAAAGCATAGCCACAGGAGGGTGGTTATCTTATTTCTTATCAAGCAAGTTTGAGAGAGGTATAGAAGGCTGAATTTCTTTTTCTGATGAGACTCAGATCCAACTCTTTCACTGACAGAGTGACATTTACTATCAAATGGCGAAACATTTATCATGCCAAGAGAAAGAGTAAGATGAAGTGCTGAAAATGTACACACACCTGATGAAAAAACATGTAGGCTTCAGGCCTTGCAAGATATTTCAGTAATTTATGGGGGGTGCATTTGCATTTGATCTGCTACCCAGCCATTAAATAAAATACAAAAAAGTTTGAAGAGGGACTGACAATCATTACTCATTCATCTTCAATTTTTTAAAATCATTTTTTGTTAGAACACTTTGACATGCCCCCGTAGACAGCCTAGGTGATTAGAGCAGTCTGTGTCAAGATGACACATTTGAGTCTAGAGGGTAGGAAGAGATTAATGATTACTTCCACAAATGTTAGAGGTACCACAAAACTACAAAGGTATGTGCTATGTATAAAAGCTTCTAATGGTGTCATATATTTCACAGTCTTTCGGGAGTCTTAAATTAATCTTTCAAGTGATAAAAAGAGGTAGATGAAGAATAACAGGGGAGGACAGAGAAAGAATTTCAAGTGTTAAGTGATTATTTCACAGAAAAAAACCCAAGGTTCTTTCAATATTCTGTATCAAGAAAATGTCTTATAATTTGAAAACCCTTTTTCCCCCCACTTCAGCTTGTTGAACTTTCAAAAGTAGAAGTGTTGTTGTTGTTAAAGGATAAAACTAAAATATAAGGGTGATATTTTAGAACTCTTTTTTCCATCAGAACAAAAAGTACGAATTAAACATCTCACTAATGGGTTTCCTTTTAAGTGGTTGGTCAGAACAATGTGAATGCTCTCTTTGGGTAGGCTGGTAATAAAAAATGACAAAAATCAAATCGAAGCACAGAAAATAATGTTTTGAGATCAAAGCTAAAAAATGCAAAAGCAGGGTCTAAGAGCTCAACATCATGCAAATCAATGAAAGATGTAATTATGCACAGAGTGAGAGAGATTGCATTATGAGACCTTATATTGTAAAGTTACTGTGTCAGAACACTGTTTCTCACTCTGACATTGTACTTCCTGAAAATAATGCTTTCTATTTGATAAAGACAAGCTCTTCCATTTGTTTGGGGCAGTCTTTGACTTGAATACTGAATTCTGTTCTTTAGAAGTAGCTTGTGTTTCTCCTGTCGTTTTGGTATCAGTGGAGGAACACATTTTCACCCTCGAATCATATATCTAGTTCTGCTCATAGTTTATCAAGTAATACTCTTTCCTCTTACTTTCTATGTAATTATTCTTTTATAACTTCTATAAAATTATTTATAAAACTTTACCTTTATAAAATAAAATTCACTATTTTCCTCTTCACCCTGTTGTCATGCCTTATTCCAGAACAGGGAAAACGTGAAGCCTTTCTCCTTCACTCAAGTTTAAATTCTATTCCAGATGACTATCTTCTCCATTTTTGTGCTGTCCAAACCATCTCTAAATTTGTTTTACTTACTTTTGCTGAACACTTAGTTCTTACCATCACAATTATTGTCAATGCTTCTTTCTTGCCAAGTTCAATTATCTTTCTCTGACTTCTCTTCAAATCACAAAGTTAAACCTCTCTAGTTCCAAGTCAGTTCTGCTAACATTGTAGATGGAATCACAGTTCTCTCCCCACTTTTACTCATCCTAGAAGAACCTTTATACTGGAAAGTAGGACCTTGTCCTTGGAGATGAAAGTTGAGTTGAATCTTTCCTGTGAAGGACTGTTGCTTTTGCATATTTTACTCACATTGATATGCATTTGTTCCCACAAAGACTCAGGGATTACCTCCTAGTGCCACCTGTTTGACTATATTTAATTTTTCCCCTGCACCTTCCCTTTCCTTGTCATATTGCAGAAAATGTTATACTTTGTACATATTTTTTCCCAACACCTTGCATAACTAGATTCTAATTTTTTTAGAATCTAATTCCTAGATTCTAATTTTTTTCTTCAAATTGCTATTGTATGTCATTTGCAAAAGATGCCTTTCTCAATGATTCCTTCTTTGTTGCTAATAGAGTCATGTCCATGTATTTTGTCTCCATGTTGCAAAACCTCTTCTGGGTTGGTTCAGGCGGCCATTCCCTATTCAGGAACTTTTGCAACACATTTATGATTCTCATAAATAAAGATCAACTCTTGTACTCTTTGATCAACTCTCACTCTTTTCTCCAGCTCTCTTATTCAGAGTATATGCCATTTCGAACAGAAGCAGCCCTTCTGAAAGAACACTTTAAATATGTGTAACATAGCCTTATATACCCACTGCATTTTTCCTCACAGAAAGCAGCATTTTATTCCTGACATATAATTCCTTGCCTGACAGTTATTCATAGAAATATTAGTTAGAAAAAGTTATTCTCATGCAAATAATTAATGGAAAGTAAAACAATATAAATACATCAAGCTCAGATTTCAACTGACCTCAGCTCAGCAAATTCAGAGTGTGAAAGAAGGAGTCATCTGTGCTTTAGCCCAGACAAGGGCTCATGGCTGCTTTCTTGGAGAAATGTCCTTTGAGCATTTGAAGGTTTCCTTAGTGGTTAGGAATTGACTGACCTGTTTAAGGAGTGATGGGTCCAGCCAGGCAAATTACCCCTTTGGGTCTCCTTGTCTTGACACCATTTATCTTTCTTGTTTGTGCTTTTGTAAGGTCTTTTGAACAATGTTTGTCTTGTATGCACAGGTGCATGGCTTTGCCCTTGTTCCTGTTCCTATCTAAGGTGTGATTTTATCATAGAAGGCACTATTAGCTGCAAGAACCATATGCACTGATGCAAGTCACTCCTGTTCACTGGATCCTGAAACCTCTCAACTTGTGCTAGTGAAAAAATCCTAGATTTGGTATGCTTTACTGGGTGTTCCTTGCTCCTTCCTTTGTTTTGTTGATTCTAATTTTTTGATAATATATCAGTAATATCTTTCAGGTCTTCTAAAATATGTTCAAGCTATAAGACTTTGAGTAAACTGCCAGAAGGGTGTATGCTGAGAGTTGTCAATTTGGGCATGGTTAGTGGTAGAGTAATAAACAAGCAGGAAGAACAAAAAAACTGGATTAGTTGGTCATCAGCATGAAAATAAACTTGCAGTGTTCTTTATCCATGCTATGTAAGAAATTACTTTGTAAGTCTTGAGATAGATTCTAGGACATTAGCTTGTTGTTTTGTTTATCATTTGCTACAAATCTATCTGCTGTGTTCTGACAAGAGATAATGGTATATGACTCATCTATTTCTGGAAATGTTTCTTCAGTGTACACAGATGGTGTTTATAGATCCAATGTGAGGGGTGAGCTATTCAAGAACAGAGATCTGCAATGTCAGGGATTTGTCATAATATATTGTTCTCTTTAATGAGCAGAAAACTATCCTTTCCAGTCTGGTTCTGAGGTGTTTGTATTAATGAAGTTTGGAAGGCAGAGGCCATTTACTACTCTTTTGTCTGTGCTAACACATAACTCATCCTTTATGTGGACTGTAGAATTCTCTTTTGTCAATATCTCTTGCTTCAGCTGTTGTCATGGCAACAGGTAGCATCTTTGCTCAAATTCAACTAAAGTTTAACATGGACTTTGACTGATGCAATACATTGCTGAAATTTTAACCCACTCAATCATCCTTTTGCTTCAAGTTTTGTCTTATAAAAAGCATGTTCTATTCTTGCATCTAAGCAGCCCATGGAAAGTAGTAAACTGTACATTGCTTGTAGCAGCAACAGGTTTAATTAAAGGACATTAGTTATTCCTTGATATTAATATTTTATGGCATCCAGATCATGTGTTTCAGTGCATAAAAATCTCTGCATAAGTCTTTTCTCTATCATTCATTTTTCTGCTTTTCAGTTGTGGTACCATCAATCTATTATTTTGTCCCATGTATATGCAGTGTTGATATGTGTAATGCACAAGTTACAGGAAAATGGCATAGAATTTTCAAAATGAAAATTCTACTTTATACATGCTCTCCTCAGGCTATGGAGATAAAATGTATTGTTTAATTCATAATTCTTTCCTGTTTGTGCATTTTAGTGTGCAGTCTTTCTGACAAAATAGTGTTTACAAGCAGAAATAAATTCTTGTTAAACATTTTTTGTTCTGAAAATCAGTCTCAGGAGATATAGAACAGCAATAGTCACTGGGGAATTTATTGGATTTTGAGGTATTTTCTTATAATTTGAGAGATCATATAAAAGATTTTGCTATTTCAAAGTTTATTTAATTTGATTTAAAATATGAAAATCCAGCCATATACTGAAATATACATTGCCTTGATCACTTATGCAAGCAAAATTTTTTGAAAACTTAAAGTGAAATGGAAGGAGAAAGTTATGAGTTTATGAAGCCTTTACTGCTTTTGCTAGCATTTTGGTTTTTTCTGATATAAGGGACCTCTAAGTTGATCAGATTGTGAGTTCATGCCATTTTAGTCTTTTCTACTGCCTTTTTAAATGGAATCGTATCAAAGGCAAGACAGATTAATTCAGGATTTCTGAAAAAAGAGCAGCAATTGCCCGCTGTGCTTCATTCAATATGGTCCAAGTGAAGTATATTTTGACATGATAGGATGAAGTTGCACAACATATCTTAATGGCAGATGTTGCAGCGTGCATTTGGGTTTTCTAAAGTTCTGTATGTTTTTGTTATCTCTGTTTATAATAGTTTATCCCTAATAACCCCCATCCCCAAACCCCCTGATGGTCTCTTCCTTGTGAGACCCCGTCAATCACCTTGTAAGATCTGGAAGATTGTGGGGAAAAAGCCCTGGGATTTGGCTAGGTGTGGGGGCAACACCTTTATCTTTTGTTTTGTTAAGTTTCCCTGTTCTGGGTCACACCCCCCCGCCCCTTCTATTGGTTCTGGGTTCTCCCCTCCTAGGGGATGCTCCCTGGGTTTATAAGGGGAAAGCAGAAGCCCAGACCCTGCTCTTGCATGTGGGCAGCTGCTGGGAGAGGAACAAAGCCTGGTCAAACCCACGCAAGTGTCTACTCTTTCTTCCATGTTGCTGATCACACTCCAGCCTGGGGTCCAGACCTACCAAAACCTTCATCATATTGTGGTCAGAGGGCAAGCTAGCTGGTAAAGCAGCTCAGAAGCCATGATAGGCATAGATTGAGTTAACAGTTCAAGAGAATTTTCAGTATTCTTTTCCTTGCTATCTTCTCTTCCTATTCCCCTTCCAGGACCAGATTTCCCTGATTCTCTTGTGCTAGTTGCATGCTAAATCAGATAGATTATTAAATTTCCCTTTTTAACTGCCAGGGTAGAATTCTATCATTTTCCTGAGACTGATCTAGAAGTTAGGGTATAGGAGGAGGGTGAAAGGAGGGGCTCAGAACCTCCTCTTCTACACTCAGCAAACCTCAGCTAAACCGAAATAACTGATGTCATCTCTAATAAGCCCAGCTACCTTCTAACACATAGGAAGTGAAAGAAACATGTTTACATGTCTTGGAGGAGTATTAAATAGCTTCTGAGAAGGAGTTATTTAGAGATTCTTCCTGGAGTGTAAGAAAAGAAAAATTAAGTAATTCTTAAATACATAGAGCCTCTGTCTTCCTGGACCAAATTGTGCAGAACTTCCAGCTAGACTATGCAGCTCAGGCCTTTACCTAATAGAGCTAAACCCACTGCTGACATTTATCTTTGAACAGCAGCCAAAGAGGAAAATGTCCAGAATATTATTAAGATGCAGACAGAGTTAGATGTGACCCTGAGTAGGTTTTATTAAATAAATAAATATATATATTGCACAAGAAGCAGTGATGTAGAACGTGCAGAGAAAAGGATTAGGCTGGGAGAAAAGGAGTAAGGGCATGGTCAAGCTCTGTCTTACTGAGTTTGGTTTTCTTGTTGAAACCATGCCCAAATCCCTCCAAATTTCAGAGACAGATTTATGCAAATGGGATGATATCATATATGTACCAACTGCAGGTAAAGAATGTCCTTAAGAACATAGAGGACATTGGTTTTAACAGATGAGATGAAAGAAGTTAATACTCCTGCTAGAAGAGCTGATCAGATATTGTCAAGCTGCAGAATGTAAATGGAAGTGCAAAGTCACTTTGATATTTTAGGATTTTTCTTAAATAAGGATATCTACTATTTTTCCGTAACCGATCTTTTTCATTTATGTGCTCTAAGTCACTGTTTACAACATTGGTGATTAATATTGAAATAGGAATAATTTCTCATTTATTACTGTGGATGTTTCATATTCCATTTTAAGCCATTGTAAATATTTTTCCATAAAGCAGTAACAATGGTAATTGTCTCTATTACTGCTGCAATTACCTATTTCCAACCACAGAGGCAGTGCTTGAAATGATCACCTCTGTCAGGAAGAAAACACTACTGTTTTGTTCTTTTAATCATTTTTCTGGTTCCTCTTCTTATGTTTTATACTCTATTTCAACAATTTTTATTTTTGTAATGTAAGTTTTCATAACAAAAAACCCTTTTACACTAATAGTAGTAATGTTCTTGAAGTTCATTACAGTGAACAGCAGCATTTCTCCTTGAAGATGGTTTGTGACTGGAATGTGTAAAATCATACAAATAGTAGTCTATGTTATTATTCATGTAGGCTTCCACCTTTAGCATCTTTTACATTTCTTTTAAGTGGTGAAAGGAAAGTCACATATTCCTCATATCCCTTAAAATATGGTTTCTAGAAAACATACATACGTTTTAAGAAATTGTTTACTGTTGGATTTTTTGCTTAAGAAGATAAGTATTTATTCTGGTATATGGTATATGAGTACTATATCCAATCATGTTCTCAGAATTCTGCATTTTCTTAACTGTTGAAGTAGATGGTACATTAGAAACCTGTTTTTCTGTGGGCTTGATAGAGATGGACATCAAAGGACTTTATCTGTCATATCTCCTGCTCTTTCTGCCCATCTATGAGAAAGCAGGTCTGAGATCTTTAAGATCCCACTTTCACTGACATCAGCTCAATGCTACGTTCAGACTGAGGAAGCCTCCTCAGACACCAGATAGCAGTGTCTCCCCTTAGTCCTCTTCAGCTCAGGAATCACGGGTGCTGTGCTGGTAACAGGGAATTCCTACTAGGGGTAGGAAGAGAAAAAGGCCAGTCATCCACTCATATCCATCGTGTCTTTATGTCTGCTTGTGCCTTCATCAGCAATGGGACAAACGAGGTGTGGATGGACAGATGTGTGTCTTGTAGTCAGGTTTTTAGCAGTCTGTGGCAGCTGATCAAAAATGTCCTTGTGTTTGGGATACTCAAAATGTTTCCCCCTGTACAGATGTTATGTGATGTCAGGGAAAGTAATTTCATGCTCTGTTTGTCCCCCCACAACTCATTCTCCTCCACTGTGTTGTTGATTGTAAAATTGTTCAGTCTCATTTAATTTTCCCAGTGTGGTTAAGATTTCCTACAGGTTTGAAAGAATTTAGGAGGGAACCAACAGACAAGAGTTGAATATTCCCTCTTGTTTGTGCCTATGCATAGGGATGAAATGGAAACCTTGCTTCCTTATGAAGATGGTGGAAAAAAAAGAAAATGTTTCATTTGTGAAATGGAAGACATGGTAACTATTTAGTTGCTACTTTCAGTGAAGTATTGCTTTTTCCTTGGTTAAAGTTATTAGATTTTTTTTTTAATTATCCTAGAAGCTATGTAGAAAGCAAGGCTATTACTGTTGTCAAGCAACAGGACTTTGGCCAAGATATTTTTACAGTGACTGATTAGTCAGCCTGACTGCAATATATCTCTCCATTACTTTGATTAAATGGAAAGGAAACATCCTCTAATGGATTATGGCATAATGCTGCCTACCATTAAATGGGATGGTTTTGCCTTGAAGTTGCACACAGTGGTAAGAGATGAAGAAAGGACACACAATCTTTGATTTGGCTCTGACAAAACCTTTTAGTGATTAATCTGGGTCCTGGTTCAGCCTTAGTGATGTGAACACACCATAGCACTGAAATAAAGCACCTTTACTGTCTTGAGCAGTGCCTGAGGAGCTCAGGGCACAGGCAAAGCTTAGTTCCATCCACCCACAAAAGCAGATTCTGAGGCTCCTCAAAACAGGACCTGGGTGAGTTGGAACCAGTATGGGGAGCAATCATAAGTAGCCAGGGAGACAAACTGACTATCCTAATAGGTTCAAGATCTTGCTTTTTTTCTCAGACACACTAGTCAGGGTTGAAAATTGAAACCTCTACTGATCTTTCAAATAACTGACCAAAGCTCATTTTTCACTTTTAGTGCCACAATTGCCACAAGATGTAGAAGATGAATATTCAATATTCATCTGACTGAGGTAAACCTCTCATTTTCTCTGTCAGGAGAGTAACCTAACCTGGAAATGTATCCTAACTATCCTGCCTGGACCAAACCTTTTGCAACAAATAATATGATATTTCAGAGATAGGGAACGTGATGCTGAAGCCTAGTGATCATCCAAATTTTAGAAACAAAAAGACTGGATTCTGACCCTTTCTCCAACTTATATGAGGAAAAACAACAGTGTCTGATCTCTGCTATGAATGCATGCTAAGCACTGGTGACATGCATGAACAGGGGCTTTCAGACCACAGCTTCAGTTTGAGAGACATCTGTCAAAACTATGCTTCAAGAAGCTAAATTTCTTTTTGGATACCTAGATCTGATGGGTGACATTTCAGTACCCCTGAGGAAAAAGTCAGCTTTTGTGTATTTTTTGCACTGCCCAGAGCAGACTTTGGCAAGGAAGAAGCAATCGATGGCAAGCTGACTGAACTGGACCACCTGTCTCACTGTAGGTGGTATCAAGCCCTTCTAGAAAGGCCTTTTAAAATAAAGCAGTCAGTTTATTAAAGCATACATGAACTGCAATTTGAGAAATGCTGGATTTTTTTTTAATTTTTAATTGCTTTCTGTTGTTTTTTATTTTCCAAGTTCTTTTGTGAATTATTGTAGCACTGACCAATTCTTTTGCTCTGTAATTGGGAGAGTAATTTCTAATTAATGCATTGTATTCCATAGCAACAAAAACCTTTCTAGACACAAAGGAGACCAGTTCTAATGACACTATCCAAAAATACAATGATTCTGAATCTTCATGGAAGATTAATACTGTGGAAGATTTTATTTACAAATGCATACAACAAGAAAAAAAGACTGCAAGTCTGTCAGATAAGATTATTATCCAAAAGATGAGAAGAGTACTCAAATATTTCTAGTGTCTGATTTTTAGCTTGTCTACCTTCCCCCTTTTTTATTTTTTTTTCTTTTTTGATGTTTACTTGTAGAGAGTATTAATCCCTGGGGTATCATTTGACATTTCTATACCTGTTTGCCCCATGCTATCAGAAGGATCTCTGTTTATTGTTTCACAGTTTTTACTCTGCTGTATCTGGTGCTTCATGCTCTCTGCTTATAGTATGTCAGCCTTTTCTCACTGAGAAGTCAAATTGTAAAACTGAAAGTTCCAGAATAATTTGTAGCATGTTTTAGATTTTAATATACTTCCCAGCTTTTAATATGATAATTTTATATTTTTAAACTTCTGATACGGCTTGAACTTAAGCTTGTTTTCTTACTAAGTGAAGAGACATGCTAGAATATTATTTACAGATCTTGAGATGTTGTAATGCAGAAACCAAATATGGAGTTGCTAAAAGGAGTATCTTGTTGAATTTGAAGCTGCATAGCTCAATGCACCATGTAAGTCCATAAGGTGTCTTAGTCTAAATAAAAGATTATGGGATATAAACAGAGATATATAATGCCTGTCACGAGATTTCAGAGTGGAAAGCAGAGACATATTCAAAAATAAACTATTTTAGAAAATTAAGGAATTTGGAGAGTTTTCTAACAGAAAATAAGTATGGAAATGAACTCGTGGTGCTTGTTCTCTGTGCTAGTGAATACTGGCAGCAGGTGTGACCAGGGTCTGCTCTATGGTTTTCCACACAGTTAAATTATTAGAAATTTAGCATGGTCCTGGTCCTAGTGTAGTCCCAGCCTCTGAGTGCCAATATTTGCATGAACAACTTGAGTGTAAATGGGAGCTTTGCCTTTGGGGTGCTGTGGTGTTGGATGGATAGGGAGAGATGGTTAGCAGGAGATGCTGTGTTTCATGTATCTCTGGAATGCTTCCTCTGCTGTGTTTAATTTACGGAACTAAGAGGAATGATACATGGCTCTAGATGACATTTACTGTAACAGACAAGGATATCTTCTTTCTTGCCTTGATTGTGAATACAGATTATTTCCTTTTAAAGAAAACCTTACAAGTAGTTTGCATTAGTAGTTTCACTTAAGGAATGAGGGAGCAGCAAGAGTGGTAGCCAGAGTCTTTGAGATCCCTGGTGACATGGAAATCACCACAGTATGTAGGTGCATGCAGAGTAAATGGTGTCTGTGGTGCCAGTGGCTGCCCACAAGGCAGCAGTGACAGTCCCTCCATGGTCTAATCCTCTGAGTATAGCACAAATACTGTTTCCATTTCTGTTTGCAATCATAAAGCACCCCAGTACAAGAATGATGTCCTTTATCCCCATCTGTGTCTCTCTTTGTTCCATTTGTAAAACAAGACAGTAGTGATGATATTTAGTGGCGATACTGTTGTAGCAAAGCATCGTGAGATTGACAGATATTATGGAGGAACAATATTAATTTCAAGAGGCAGCTACTGCCACAGCTGTAAATCTGGATGAAAAGTATCACACTGAGCAGTTCTGACAAAACAGCATTTTTCTAAAGTAAACTAAACCATCTTGTGGGCCTGCATTGCTTCTAACACCATTTTTGACAGGAATGTGTTAAAATGAATTGTTTTACCTTTTTGTTTCATTCCCATTATATCAAAATATTTCATACAAAATAATTATTTTTTCACTTTTTTTTTTTTTCTTTTGACTGCTTATGGGTAAATTGCACCTGTGAAGTCTCTTTTAGATTCTGTCCTGTGCATTCTCCTATTAGGCTAATCTAATCCAGATAGATGTCTTGATAACACTGCTCGTCCCCAGTCTGATTAGTGGTAATAGAGGGCTTTGTACTCCCTCTTTGTGGTGTTTTTTTTTTTTTTTTTTTTTTTTTTTAAGAGACGTAACTATCTCTAGGTATCAGTCCTTGACATATTCAAATCTTTCTGTGCGGATCCCCACAAATCTTCAGTCTCAGTATGGAGCTCTCTCGTGTGTTTGAAATCCTCTGACCATGAGAGTGCAACACAGTTAATGTTAAAGGGCACTTTCCTCCAGGAGGAGGAAATTACAAAGACTTGGAATAGCATCTTTTAAATACATGTACTGTTTATTCACCAGCAAGTACACAGGATACAAACAGCTTGGGGCTCACCTACTGCAACACTTATTTGAGATCTGAAGTCTTGAGAAACGACCTCAGCTCATTGTCACACCATTGCAATGGCCTCTGTCTATCTTGGCACTGAGAGACAGACTTTCCTCTTCCTGTGACTCTTCCTGCTGCATGTTCCCCTCTACTTTCCTCCAGGCTGAGGTCCTTAACAGTTCAGTAGTCTTTCTAAGTTTGAGTAATGGGCTGGTGAAAGACATTTCTTACTGACTGATTCACCAATTATTTCCCCTGAGGAGTTCTAGTATTCTGACTGAAGATATCCTAATGATGACATTACTTGTTTTCTGCTCATTATGGCTAGCAGATCTCTTTGATTTAACTTCACAGAGCCAACCAAAATAATGTCAAATAGGTAAAAACAGATACATCAAAGCCTCAGACATAAAATGAGGAAGAAAAATCCACTTCCAAAATAATAACAGCATATCATATTGGTGAGGATTATAAGAAAATATTTTCCCATCTCAAATAAATTAATGAAATTAAATTTCAGATAAGCTATCTAAAATGAGAATTTGATATGCAAGGAAGCATTTGCGTTAGATTTTTAGTTTTGGTGTTATGCTACCTTTGCTTAGTTTTTGTTACCTTCCCTTTCCATTTCTGTCCAATGAAATAATCCAAAACTAGATGGGAAATTGGGATTGTACAGTGGTCAGAGATAGAAATACAGAGGAAGGTCAAGAACTACAGCATAACTGTATTTTCTTAGCTGTGTTCCAAATCTATTGTTACAATACCCATTAAGAAATGCAGGAAAAAGATGAAAACGTAGGATTAGTTTTAAAAAAATAATTTCTTCCTGTAGTTCTTGGGTCTCTTTTATTGGAAGGACCTATTCCCAAGTATATATTTGGCATATGTAACTTTGAAAGAGAAGTAGTTAAAGAAATGGAGAATTGAAAAATGGGATATGATATAGTATCTTATATCTTTCTTTAATAAGGACAGCTGTACAGAGTTTACACGGTATATAGCACTATGTCTGAGTAATACAATATGTGCTGTAATGACATGAGAAAATTACTTTGAAGCTGGAGAAAGTTGAAACTAGCTGAAAAAATATTTAAAAAGTAAGGAGCTGAAGTAATAGATGACAGTAGATAAAGGAAGTGCTGAGATGGGGACAGTGGTTGTACATTGGTCCTGAAAGTATTATTTGAACAGATAATTTTTTATGCTTTGTTTAATGTCATAGATATGAAAGCAGGAGAAGGAGCTTTGAAACCCTCATATGGACTGTTTACAAGGCATCCTTGGCTTCTGGTCTAACTCCATGTAGTTACAATTTCAAGTAAATGCCTGTAAAGTCTATTGTATAATTCGGTAAGAAACAATCCCCCTGGTAGTCACAGTTCTGAAAAACCTCTTGGAGATTTATTACAGGAAATACTTATTTTTGTGATGCTTCAACCACTTCATCTTGTTATAAATTGATCAAAACACCTATGTATCTCCATTATCAATCAATGCCATGTTTGTTTAGCTAAACTCTTTTATTTCTCTTGCTATCACACACTGGAGGACAAAAGATGAATCCAGGCTACTCAAGAGTAGGTTGTAATTGATGCGTAATGCTGTTAGACATCAAAAAACATCCAGTGATTTATTTTGTTAAATAGGTGTTTCGTTGCTGGGATTTCCTTGATGTTTATGGTTTGTTTTGTTTTATTTTTTTCCTGTGACAAATCTGTGGTAAAGTAGTATGCAGGAACATTTTGTAGCTAGAAAAAAGAAAATCCCTTCAGATTGTAAGGCAAATAAAACAGTATAGTTTTCTGAAAAGACAAACATGTCCCAATTCTTAGATGTAGTTAGATTCTTAGTTTCCTTATTTTCTAGGAAGAAAAGAAAAATCTTTCCAGTGATATATGACAGAGCTCAGTAACTGAAGAGGACACTGCTGAGAGAAATTATCTGCTTACCATGTCTGATTAATTTTCCCCTATACCTTTCAAAAAGGAATGTAATTTTGGCATTTGGATTGCCAAGCCACAACTTAAAGTCTAACTTCTCTGGTAGCCAACGCATCCTGTTGCTATTTAAAAGCATTTAATAAACTGCTGAAATAGGGTTCTAGTCAGGCTAATACATATTTTGTATGTCATAATACAGGGAAATATTTCAATATGTTTATGTTTTTGAATTACAGTACAAAAAGTACAAAAAGTAAATAAATAAATATTTTCATTTTTAGTAATAATTGAACTGAAGGATCACTAATTTAATTTTAATGAAATGTTTTATTTGGTATCATTAAGAATCCATACAATAATGTGTAATACATATTTTTAAAATAATATGCTAGATACTGATTCTTCTATTCTGCACTTTTTGTCAGTTAAGAATTGATAGGTAATAATAGTTTTAAATTATCACAACCATAATTTTGTGTGATTTCCTATCAGATGACCTAATGCTATGTATTATTTTATTGCTTTTAGCTATTAATGTCACTAATTTATTTATTTTTAATCAGTCCAACATGAAAAGCTAATAAAAGATATGTTTATATTTACTTGTGTAAAAACAGCAACTCACAGGCATCTCATTCACTTATCCGTGTTTTCTTATGACCACTGGTACTGGATATGTAAGCACTGCCACATGAAGTGGGAATGAAAACAGTCATGCTCTGTAGACAAATGAATCTCAATCTGCTAATGGTGTACGCAAGCTTTTACCTGGTGCCCAAAAAGGCACCTCACAAATGAAGAATGTATGACTCCAGATCAGTGTTCTCACTATATTAGTTAATGCTGGACAATAAAGAAAATATCCCAGATGTTACTGCCAGCAAATTTTGGCAGAAAGTAGGGCAGTGAGGAAGGCAAAATGACCACAAATTTTCCAAAACTGAAATATTATCACTGTATATTCTATAACAGACGTTGAAACTAGGCTTTCACAGTGAAGAAAAATTTTAAAAGTCTGAAAACCTAAGAATAGTCTCCATATTTCCTAATTTACATATGTCTCAAAATTAAACTAATTTGCATTTAGATATTGCTGAAAGAGAGTGCTCTTTAGTTTTGGGAACTCTGAACCCAGGGGGAAAGCAGATAGACAAATATAGCACAATGACTCATTTTTTTTTCAGGCACGTGTATATCTGCATTGGAAGTCAGATGGGATAGCCTAAAGCTGAAAGTTTAGTTTTCCCATTTTAACAGTTGATAGATAAAGGAAACAAAAAACATGACTACATGAAAATGAATCAAAAATCAGTCAGTATGTTTTAAGTTTCCTTTAGAAAAGTGAATGGCTGGTTAGAATAGTAGAATTTTCTAAATTGCTTCCCAGATTGGCTGCTAGTAGGCATTGCACTGCAGTACAAACAGTTGTTTCTGTTAGTATAGAAGCATCTGGTGGACCTGAAAAATCTATGCCCATGTTTTGTTAGGTGCCCTGTGAATACTGAGAGAGGGAAAAGTATCTTTGGTCTCTGGCTTAAGTCTGTATTGTGTCAACTCTTTGAGGAGTAAATTTTCTGTGAATATTGATGCAAAAGAAATGAAAGCTGCAGGCTTAGAAATCCTCTAATGCCATGTTTCTTATTATCAGAACAGAAAGCTTCCAATTTCACTAATTGTTTACTTATTCTTTTGTACATATTGCAAATAGAGAAGTTGAACAGTAAAAGCAAATTGCCATATATATTCCTTCTTCCATATTTCTGTTTTGTTTTCTTGCAGGGGTTAAATATTTAAGTGTACATGACAAACAATAAAGAGCAAGGATGAAATACAAAGACTTTTCTCTTTCACTTGTGCGTGCAAAAATTTATATTTTTTGTTCCGGAGCCACAAAAATGATCAGAATTTCTTCTTTCAGTGGGCTGTGATACTGAGAAGACAACACTCAGAACAGCACGTCAAAATGTCTTCCCAGACATCAGTGGTGTTGGACACTTGCACTCTTAGGAAAAGCAATTGAATGTAAGAACTGAAAAAGTGATGAGCAGAAACAGAAATGCAAGTAAATTTTTGGTTTTTTCCCTGACCACCATGCTGCTTGTTTCATATATTTTTTTATCTCTGTGTAACACATATAACCAATATCTTTTATAAAACTTATCTTTTTTCCCCCTTTGAGGCTTTTGTAAAAGTAGCAAGTAAATTCCTGAAGGTTTTGGTGGTTTATTTTCTAGTTTCAACCTGTATCTTAATTATTCCATCTAATTTTTTGGCTTTTTTATGCCATATGAGAAAGATATTAGTAAACAAGAATGGGGCTACTGAGACATTTCTTCAGGATGAACTGAATAGCCAGGTGCTAGAAATATGAGAACTGTGAATTTAAATTTTTTGGAAACATGTAGGACATTATTTTTAGGTTACTATTTCTAAAATAGTAATAACAAAAAAAGTTTAAATAAGTTAGAATAGCCTCTTTTATAAGTGTCGCTGTTTCGAAATACATGAATAAAAATAAAAGTTATTAAATACAATGGTGAAAATCATGATGAACAAGCAAGTGCTGAAATGCTTTGCCAAGTTGTAATCAAACTGAGCACATGCAAAAGGGCAGATATGTAAACAAACCCCTTTTTCATCAAGGGTAATTGATTTACATAATTGTGAACTATCAAGGGAACAAATAACTGTCAATCTTGGGCAGAACAGCTAGTTCACTGGAAATTCTGATAATAAAAGTGTGTAAAAGTTGGATATTTCAGTGATAGTATCAATGAATGCTTGATATGAGAATTGGTATTTTTCTTCCCTGAATTTATGCTTAAAACCCCGCTTTTTATACACCTAGGGCATAATTTTCTACAAGGACTGAAACCTAACAACAGTGGTAGAACACATTCTGTCAAATGCATTGAACAAAAGGTTATGATGAGCCTATGGCAAATAGACTTCAGTGGAGCACTGAAGCAAAAATGAGGAGAAACGGGTTCTTTTTCTTTGTTTTCCTTGCAGTGTGATATCATAGTATCACAGAACGTTTTTGGTTCAGAATGGGCCTTAGTAAAGACCGTCTTGTTCCAGTCCCCCTTCAGTGGACAGAGACAACTTGCATTAGACTGGGTTGCTCAGAGCCCCATTCAGCCTGACCTTGAACACTTCTAGGGATGGAACATCCATGGTTTCTCTGGACAGCCCGTTTTAGTGCCTCACCACCCCGCAGGTAAAGAATTTCCTCCTAACAGCCTACCTAAACCTGCTCTCTCTCAGTTAAAACCATTAGCCCTTGTCCTTTCACTACATGCCCTTGAAAAAATTTCCTCTCCAATGTTTTTCTAGAGCCCCTTTAAGTATTGGAAAGTTCTAGAAAGTTTATTTGGATCTTCTCTTCTCCAGGCTGAACAACTCCAGCTCTCTCAGCCTGTCTTCATGGGACAAGTGCTCCACCCCTATGATCATCTTTGTTGCCTCCTCTGGATTCACTCCAGCAGGTCCGTGTTCTTCCTGTGCTGAGGACCCTGGAGTGGGATGCAATACTCCAGGTGGGATGTCAAGAGAGCAGAGCAGAGGGAGAGGATCATCTCCCTTGATCTGCTATAGTATTCCCTACTTGAAAAAAACTGGGAGATAGTTTTTGACTTATGACTGCTCATATTTTTTTATGACCAAGACTGGGCTAGACCATATTCTCTAGTTTATAAAAGTAAAGTAGGCTGAACTGTGAAGTTACATAGTTCTTATAGTTTCAAAGAAGTGTTCTGCTATTCCCCATTGTTCAACAAGGTCTTGGGAGGGAAATGACCTGACAAGTCTGTCACAGACAACTTCCTTTGGGCCCCATCAATAGTACACTAACAAGATTATTAAAGCTGCCATCGTTTGAACATCTATTGAAAAAAGCAAGGGCAATGAAGTTGGGGTCAGAGGGATCTTGCCTGTGTACTTGCAGATAATACAAATCAACTTTAATAATTACATGATTATATCAGGGCAGTATTTATGTATTATACTGCTTATCATACTATTTCTGGTAAATGAAAAAAGACTGTACTTCAGGGGCTGCTCTCAATGGGACCGTCATCAGTGTCTAAATATACTTAGCTCCAGAAGGAAGGGTGGAACTGTTGCAGCCTACATAAATTTAGGCTTTTAAGTTTACAACTTCAGGTACAGCAGCCAGTCTGACAGGAAGCCTGGTTTTTCTGCTTGTGTGATTTTACTGTGAACAGAGTGTAATCAGGATGGCACTCCAGTTTTCGGGACATTTCTGGCTTGTTTGAATTCACACAACAGTATTACCTGTGTTAGGCAAGAGCTAAAACACAGGAATCAAAATTTTTGAAAGTCAAAACATTTATATGTGGATCCAAGTCATTTTACTAACCCTTTTGGATTTCAATCAAGCTGTTTTGTAGTATTAAGGCATTTCAAAGAAGTAAATTAAAAAAGGAAAAAATATGCCTGCAGCCTCTACTATCTTGAGAAAACTTATAACTGTGTTTAATCCAGGTATAGGATCCCAATATATTTTACAGAAGTCTGTTAAAAGTGAAATCAATCGGAAGAGAGCTGCAATCCCCAGGCCTAAGCCACAGATCAGCCTTTGGTTGGCTTATGTATGTTTAAATCATAACAAGAAGATGCAGTGGGCAGCTCTAGTGAAATCCTTATTCAGAAAACTGCCCGTGTTCACAAATAACTTAGAAATAATTCAAATTGTAGTCACCAGAAATCATGGCTATGAGAATAGTGTGAGATTCCTGCAATTTTTTATGGGACTTGAAAATAAATGATAGACAGATGCAAGCAGTGAAAATAATCACAGAATCACAGAACAAGCTGGGTAGGAAGGGACCACAAGGATCATCGAGTCCAATTCCCTTCACCATCTTTGTAGCCCTCCTTTGGAGGCTCTCTACTAGCTTAATATCCTTCTTACACTGTGGTGCCCAAAATTGCCCCAAGGACTCAAGGTGGGGCTGCCTCAGCACAGAGCAGAGTGCGACAATCTCCTCCCTTGCCTGGCTGGTGATGCTGTGCCTGATGCACCCCAGGACAGGGTTGTCCCTCCTGGCTGCCAGGGCACTGCTGACTCGTGCTCACCTGGGCCCCCAGGATCTCATTTCTGTGGCACTGCTTTCCAGAATCTAATTTTCTAGTCTGTACATACTTGCAGAATTGCCCCATTCCAGGTGCAGAATCCAGCATTTTCCCCTGTTGGACTTTATATGATTGCTGATTGCCCAATCCTCTGATTTGTTGAGGTCTTTCTGCAGGGCCTCTCTGCTTTTGATGGAGTCAAGAGCTCCTCCCTCTTTTGTATCACCTGTAAACTTGCTCAGTATCCCACTCAGTCCTGCTAGATCATTAATGAAGCTCTTGAAGGGGACAGGGCTGAGAACAGAGCCCCGCAGAACCCCACTAGTGACAGGTCCCCAGCCTGGTGTCACCCCGTTCACTATAACCCTTTGTGCGTGACCTGTGAGCCAGTTGCTCACCCACCCCATTATGTGTTTATTCAGAGGTGTGTTGGACATTTTGTCTAGATCCTCTGAGAATCATCCAGATCATCCAGAATGATCCTCTGAGAGACAGTATCAAAAGCTATATTGAAATCCTAACAGATTACATCAACTTGTTTCCCTTGATACCTAGGTGAGTTACTTTGTCATAAAAGAAATCAGGTCTGATAAGCTGAGCTTTCCTCTTACGAAGTCATGCTGGCTGTGACCAACGACTGCATTGCTCCTCAGGTGTTTTTCAATACTTCCCAGAATAAAATCCAAGATTAGAATTAGATGGAAATAAGATGACTAGGCTCAAAATAATTGTGCAAGAGATCTGAGCTTTAAAGTGTTTATCCCAGGAGTGGATTCTGAGCTCTGAATATCTTCTGGTCATAGCTTCAGTTTACATCTCTTGTCAGGCACGTACACGAGCATGAAGCCTGTGAGCAGCCCTGTGTGTTTCCTCCTGGCCAGATGCATGTGGGCCACAGTCCCTGTGGCCTGTTTGTGCACTTTCTTCAGGCTTTGAAACACTCTTCAAGGAGCAGACAGGGAGCATTTAAGGTTTTCATCACTGGGCTTGAAGGCAATTGTGTCCTTCCTGGAAGGTAGCTCCGACTGCTGGGTGGTACTCTGGAATTAACGCATATGTTGTGTTTATGACACTGAGTATTGCTTTCCTTCTCATCTGTTCTAGCTTGTAAAGTAGGAAGACAACATTGCGCATATTCCTCCTCAATAGAAGAGAGTGGAGGAGGTCTTTTAGCTTAAAACCAGCACTGACCTTTAACTGATTAAAAAAAAGGTACATGTCACCATATTTATGTGCATGTACATGAGTGTATGTAGTCTTTTGTGGTATTTATATTTCAAAAATACCCTATACATTTTATAATTCACAAGCAATTAAAATATTTTGAAAATAAGAGTATTAGTTATGATAGCTGATATTAGACTGTTCTCATCTCTGTAATAACAGTACCAGTTAAATTGCTATGATGAGGAAAGCAATTCATAAATATTGCAGTAGCAGATGTGACTGAGGAAGTGGTTTGCAGTTCCAAGGCTATCACTTTGATTGATTGTAGTGACAGTGAAGTTGCTGGAGGTTATTTTTTTAAAAATTAGACTTGAATTTAAAATAGAATACTAGCTCCCTCTTTTGCGTCAGAATCTGTTATTTATCTGTGATACAAAAGAGAACATGATCTGGAAAAGTAGACATTACTTAGACTTAAATCTATGATTTTTAAGAGTAGTCTACCTAGAAATAGTTCACATTAATTGACTTTATTGAATTTATAATGCTCCAGATAATATATCCTGAGGAACAGAGTGAAGCATTTATAGAACCATGACGTAAACCAGTGTGTGTACTGGTTTCTATTTGTGTATATGAGCAGCCCTGCTCTTCCCATTGTATCAGCAGGCTATGCCAAAATGTCACTGTGCATCATAAACTGATTTCCAAAGACCTCCTTTTCCTGAGGCAGAATCTTTGTTCTAGTGTTGGGGCAGGAAAATGATAAGTATCTATCTAATATAAACTTGTACTGTTACTGTGGGTAACTTCCCAGAGCACAGCAACCTCCCTTCATTAGAAGCGTTATTCTGTAATTTCTTTTAGATTTAATGAAGTCTTTTGAAATATGCAAAAAATTGATGATTACAATGATGATTTTTGATGATGATTTGATATTTTCTTCAATATTGAATCCTGTCAGTTTCCTTTATATTTCATTTGTTCCCAGTCTTTGAGTCAGCACAAAAATATTTTTCTAGGAACATACTTATTTACACATACAGAGTTTCTTTCAAGGTTATACTAATTTGATGCTTCTTTATTGCCTGAAATTTATAATGTCAATCTCATGTTTCTCTTGCATTTGATTTGAACTTCCTGTGGCAACTTAATGGTGAAATAGAGGATTCACAGAAGGGTATACAAAACTTTAGATCCTGCATACTAAACATAAAAAGAATATACTTCTGTTTCTTAGCAACACTGGCATAATTATTCAGAAAATAACCATTCTGGAAGAGATTCTAAGGCATATTAACATAGTATTGATAAGCCTTTCTTAGATACATTAGTTGCAACTTCCATGTTCTCTATGCTGATCTTTTAGGAATGCGTGTTGATCGTGTTGAACTACGCCTAGGAGTGGGCAATTTTTATAACAAGCGGCTGTTCCTGGAAGTTTATTGCCAGAAACTCCGCCTTCTCTACATAAATAAGACGTATTTTGATGTAAATAGGAAAATATCTGCAGCTCAAAGTAAAATTCTGACATTGCTAATTGAAACTGTTGCCTCTTCATATTAAATTCATGTGAATTTTGTGTCCTACTATTATGAAGGAGCATTGAATTCTGGAGATGACACAAAATTACCTGGAGTAACTAATATGCCAGAGGGTCATGGTGCCATCCAGAAGGACCTCTAACAGGCTGGGGAAATGACCTGTCAGGGACTTTATGAAGTTCAACAAAGTGCAGTCCTGCACCTGGGATGGAACAACCCCAGGCACCCGCGCACATGCTAAGGACCAAGCAGCTGGGAAGTAGCTTTGAGAAAGAACTTGGAGATCCTGGTGGTCTCCAAGCTGAACACGAATGGTACATTAGAAGTGTTAATGGTACATTAGAAGTGCTGCCTGTAAGTCAAGGGAAGTGACCCTTCCGCTTTGCTTAGGGCCCTGATGAGGCCACAACTGGAGTACTGCATCCAGTTCTGGCCTCTCTGGTACAAGAGAGACATGGACATACTGGAGAGAGTTCAGCAGAGGGCCACAAAGGTGGTGAATGGCCTAGAGTACTTCTCGTATTAGGACAGGCTGAGAGGGGAGGCACTGTTTGGCCTGGAAAACCTTGGGGTGCTCCCAGCAGTATGTACAAGTACCTGAAGAGAGGGTGCACGAGGGATTGAGTCAGGTGTGCCCAGTAACCAAACAAGAGGCAGTGAATACCAGTTGAAACAGAGAAGGCTCAAGATGAAGATCAGGAAAGACTTTCACTGTGAGGGTGAGTGGTCACTGGCACAGGTTCCCCAAAGATGTGTGAAATCTTTCTCCTTGGAGATATTGAAGAGCTGCCTGGACATGGTTTTCAGGAACCTCTTCTAAATGGGTGTGCTTGACCAGGGGGTTTGGGCAACCTGGCCTTTGGAGGTCTGCTTCAATTTCCACCATTCTGTGATTCTATGACCTCTCATTTTTCATTCCTCTAATTTTATATCAGCTTTCATGCTTTGGTGCGCAGGAAGCAAAAACAGCCAGAGAGACTGCTACAAGACTATATGCACAGTAATCTCAAAAAATTATATTATTTTTGTTAATTTTAGCAGTCTATACTTTAGAAAACCTTTGCTTTAATATAGGAAGCATCTCAGAAAGGTAGACTTTAATACATACTTTGATTTTATCTGTGGAATTTAGCCTGGCATTTTTTTCCTCTTGAACTGTGAACATTGCATGTATTTTCACACTGCTTTTCTCAACTGATCCTACTAGGCACATACTGATTTAATCACATCTTACAGCTGTAGCTGAGAAGTGTTCTGAATAATAATAAGGCTTTTATATTGAATATGACTTCATTTAGAAAATATTACTGATGCAAGATGGCAGATTCATTAAACTGCCTAATTGATCAATATCTTATACTTCAGAAAATTCTATTTTTTAAAGTTAGATGACTTGGTTATCTAATAATATTTTATATACCTTGTTTTGCTTTACAGTGTTGTTTGATAAATAGCTCCTGTGAACCAAAAAATTAATCCAGTGATCCAGAATTAGCTTCATGAGACAGGTGAGACTTTCTAGTTTGGTGCTTTTCTATGTGAGGAAGAGCATGGAGATTTTACATGGAAACAAAAGCTTTATTCTTGAAGGAAGTTGGTCTTCACAGATCCTAAAAAAATCAAGGATGCTGATAAAAAAGATATTTTTATTAAAAAAAAAAATATTGACAAAGGCATTGTGCTGTCACTATGACCATTTCACTTACTTGCTAGTAGCCCCATTTCATTACTGCAGATAGATGCAACCAAAATAATTCTTTCCTCAATAACTAGAAAAAGAAAGAAAAAGGACAGCTGGACATTAGAGTAAATTTGATCTCTTTGCTATACATTGAATTTACTTTAGCCTATTGGTACATTTTGATGCTTAAATAACCATATTTTTGAAACTACTGCTGTCCTCTGACTGAGACAGAACAACTGGTTCAGTCTTTATCACGTTAGCAAAACCATAGTGTAATCTTGATACACAGGCCTAGTGGTTAAAGAATTTTTTTTGGAAGTAAAATATAAACAAGACTGCTTCCTATCAGATTCTGTTAAATTTTTACTTTAGCCTTTACCATTGAAGAAGGAAATTTTGGGAGTCCCCATTTAGTTCCTAATCTGTTGTTTGGTTGTCTGTAATAAGGAGTAACTATTTTTTTCTTCCAATGTCACATCATTCACTGATCTCATATACTGAAGAAAGATTAATCACACTCAAGATCTTTCTTGAAGTAGACATTTCTCTCTTAAAATTCTGCCGTGATTTTTCTAGTTATGATCCCATTTAATGATATCAATGAAATATTTTCATTCACAACTAAGTCGAATTAATAAAATATCTGTCTACAAAATGAACTGCCCAACAATTTTGTCAGTGGAAAACCTGAAAATATTTGCCTTGTTTGGCTGGGGAACGACATGACATTGTTCAACAATGTGCTAGAATCAAGACACTAGAAATGGACAATAATAAAATGAAAATATCTGGTGCCCCGTGTGTTCATGCTGATTTAGAAGACAAAGGGATAGAATTTGCCTTAAGGAAACTGTGCACAAAAACACTGGAGCTTAACAAGTTGGCATTTGGAGTTTATGCTCTATACATAATCTACAAACATCTACAAACGTCAGTCAGAATCATTTACATTGTAATTAGGAAAATTTTTCTACCTTCTGTGATTAGTTAATATAATGGCTGATTGCTTATATAGATCATATCTAATCCTGCTTTCAGGGAAAATACAGAAAATACACTGTGAAAATCTAATTGCATAAGCAGCTATTTCTGGTAAACAAAGGCACCTACAAGAGAAGTGAGCACTATCCTCTCTTCCGGGAAAGTTGCAAAGGACTATTATGTCACTGGGTACTGCAAATGATATCCCTGGTTGCTCCTGCTCCAGCATTAAGCACAGGGTATATGATGACAAGGCTTACAGACTGTCATGCAACACACATAAGTGAAACTCACCCTGGCAGAACATAAAGGTAAAAGTTGAATTGGATTAAAGCATTCTTTGATTTGCATTATCATATCATGTTTGTTTTCTTATTTTGCCAAATGATTATAATTTTTTCTCCTGAAAGACGCTCTCGTTATTTTGAGGCACAAATGGAAATTTCATAGTATTGGTCCATTCCTTTGGGAAAATTTTTTACTGATATTTTGGTCACAGAACACAATGACCCAATGGACATTGTTATTCTTTCTGCTATAGATTTCTTTACAACTTTAGGAAATTCTCATTCTCATTTAGAACAGGGAGGGAAGACATTTTTAGATTTAATTTTAGCTGAGCTTTTTTCCATATCTGAGGAACAGATATCTAAACAGATTGTTATTTAATTCTATATTTTTAATCCTATATTAATTACCTACATGAGACTCAGAGTAGAGATGTCTGAAATATGATATTTGGGCTGATCTCCTAATGTTTGGGCTTTCTCTTGCCCATTTTTCCTTTAAAATACCCCACCTGCATCTGTGTCTGCATGAAATAGTATTTCTGGAACATGTTTGGACTTTATTGAGCTGAAGGTTTTATTGATGCAAAATATACTTCCATGGAACCAACAAATCAGTCTGTTATTGACAGATACTACTTAGCAGTGCATCCAAACAGAATACTTAACACAAGTTAATTAGTTGCCACTCATCTGAAAATTTAATTCCCATTCATTGAAATTAATAAATTTAAGATTGATATGCATGAGTTTTTAAGATTCCTATTAGTATATCACGGAACAAAATGCAGTCTAAAGAAAACGAGGTGTTTCACGACAGGATGAAAAACAATATTTATGCAAACCTTTTCAAAACCAAAGAAGAATAAACCACACAAAATCAAGAAGAAATAATTAGTAGGCTTCTTCAGGAAAATTTCTGGGCAGTGTCCGGAGTTTATTAGTAATTTTGTGACTAAGCTCATGTTTTGAATACCACTCATTAGTATCTGAATAATCCTATAGTAGTAAGAAAATAGAAATTAATTAGTTTAAGACATATACCAGTGGAGTTGTCCACTAAAGGAGATATATGGCCACTTGAGGAAAACAAGTCACCTGTTTAGATAAAAATCTCCCACGCTATTGTGTAGGACTTTGTGGCTGCAAGGATTGTGGCATACAGTACCTCTAAAATTGTTCTGTGTACCACTTTTTAATGAAAAATGGATAGGAGAGGTGTAACATTATCACTGCAGAAATCAAATTCATTACTCAGTATTTGCAAAGTTCTGTAAAGATGATAATCAGTTGTTGTAGTCAGTACTTTCAATCTTTCTTCTCTGACACTTAGTGTGTGTAAGATGGCAGACACTTTATTTATCCATCCCCTTGGGTTTGTAATAATTGCCCTTTTCTGCTATTTGAAGTTTTCAGGAGGTAATGCAGGGTAAATTTTAGGTAGATGAGAAATCAGATACATGGGTTCATTTGTCTCAATGTCCCTTATCAAAATTGGACCTCTAAACTTATTGGCATTTCAGCTGTAGTATTTAATAAATAATAAATTCATTCTGCAATATAGGAGATTGCATTTAAAAGTGCATGGTACCTGAACATTTCTTTCTGCTTTTCACATTCTAAAAGTCACACTTTCTGTATCTCTTTGTCCAATTGCATCTTATCTTAAATAGTTGCCTTGGAGTTATGTATGTCATCACCACCCTTACATAGGACTTATGAGACCTGAAGGAAAATATGTCTGGTGTTTCTTTCCATAATGATAATAGAATTTTGTACGGAAATTCAGGAAAGCAAAAACAGTAAAACTTTAAATTCAGAAGCTTATATGAAATATGATTTTTATTTATTTGAACATATGTAACGTTTATGAATATAATCCACCCACACCTTGAAGGCAGATGCCACTGGTATTTTCAGAGATTTCCCTCAAATCCTGATAAACACATCTGTGTACTATTTTTATCTATGAGATACAAAAAGATACATTAATCCTGTTACATGGTAAATTAGGCAATAATCTAAGGGCATTTCCATTCTCTTATAAACCAGTGAATATTTCTGGTTTGCCCTCCTTATGCTAGCGCTTTTCAGAATAGTAGAGGTGTAGAAAGCAATGAGAATGGAGTTGCAGAGATTTGGACACTTAATTTTATTTAAGTGAACTATTTTTGGGTTTATTTTTCACTTGAGGGCTCAGGGCTGTCCATCTTTTCAGCTTTAAAAATAAGGCTCCGCTTCAAAGGTGCGTGGTTGCTTTTGACAAGTGGATGCGTGTTACAAAACTTGCACTTTCTGCTTCAGAAGGATGATTAAGTGCCTCCTACTTACATACACAGAGTGCTCAAGGCAGGTTAATTAGCCTAGAAAAGAATTCTAAAAATATGTTTTCTTCTTATCAATTTCCCATGAAAACTTCAATACATGCTCTATTCCTTACAATGACTTACTGCTTTGTGGATAGTAGAATACTAAAAAAATGACCAGAGGTACTCTAGTGATTTAGTCCATTCTGCAAATATTTAGGAAAAAAAAGTGTCTATTAATTCATAATTGTTTCAAAAAGAGGCCATTAAAATATAATACACCTTCTCCAATTTGATGATGTAATTTTCTCAGCATATTCAACAACCTGTGAACAGTAGGAAATGGGGGTGGAATCCCCTCATTACCTGCTGCCTTAGGAGAGGAATTTTCTCTGAACACCCTGTGTTTTGAATTCAGTTTAGGAAAAAGACTAATTGTAATGCAGAATTCATATTTTTCTACTTGTATAATCTTGGAAAAAATGATTTTTCTTTTTGAGACTGTTAGAATTAGGTCTTCATGATAATACTCTGCTCGATAAAGCAGGTTATTTTATCCTCTGAATTACTATTTTTAAAAAATAGATCCCTATACATACAACATTCATTATAAATTATGATTATAATGGAAAATTATCTACACTAGCAGATCTCAAGATTAAATATACACCCTGGCACCTATAAAAATTACTGGAGTAATGTCAAAGCAATTTATACAGTCTTCCAATTTTGCTGCAACAACTGACTAAACAAATTACAGCCCCATTGAGGCAGAGACTTGTCTTTTTGATATATAAGTAATGAGAAAGGTTTCTTTGGAGGAATTATACTGTTCTGAATTAATTTCTTGTGCCATTTATGACACAAATAGTGTAAACTGATTATACAAGGTTTTCAGTATTGAAGATTTTTCTGGATTGGAGCCAAGTGGGGAGTGAAAGGAGAGGAATCAAAGAAGCAGAAACTGTAACCTACTGGAGAATTTCTAAAGCTGAGTTTCACCTTTATATTATGCAACAAACCAATGAATATTCTAGAAATTGGACTGATCATTTTGGTTTTTCTCCCCAAAACTTCATTGTTACTATATTGCATCTGAATGGGACAGATTTGTTTCTTCTGTATCTAGTAGGAATTGAATCTGATGATCTAAATTGCCTTGAAGCTTATAAAGTCCTCTGCATACTCTTATGTGAAGGAGAGTAGCTAGGAAGGACATGGTGTATAATATTAAATACTGTAAAAGTGCTTTTTGTTACCTCAGGAATAGTCTTTCTTTTCCTTCTTGAAAAGTGAAAAGTGGAGAGTGCTCAAGTCAGGGGCATTGGTGCTTTCTCTTGAATGTGAGGTGCCTGATTAATTTGTCCTCATATGCAGAGAATTAGGATGATTTATGAATTCATTGGATTTTCTTCCTGAGAGTGTATCTCACTTGCACATAGCCACACGCACAAGCCAATGTGCTCATGACTGGCTGTAGACTCATTGGTTTAACCTGCACTGCCATAAGCTTTTTCAAAGGAAGTTGGCAAAGACTTCTTAGAAAAACCTAACGAGAACACCTAATCTGTTCTTTCTAAGATTCAGCAGTGGAGATGGATATTTTCAAATTTTCTTGACTTTGTGGGAAATTGAGCTTAGTTGATATTGGTAACATTTAAAATGTTCTTATAGCTAGTAGATATGTTACAGTTATAACTATAAAAAAAGTTACAGATAATAGATGTCTTTCAAATGACCAAAAGCTGATATCTTTTGAACATGTTTTGTCAAATGGTGCAATCTTTTATTCAAGTAAATAACAGTTCTTAGTTTGACAACTCATGTGAAAACCAGCCATAATTATATTATCCTTCAGCTACAGGATCAGTTTTCACATTTGAAGTTTTCAGTCAAATACTGCAATAACATAAAAATAACCCCATTGCCAAATTCTTCACTTACAAAATTTTTCTAGCACAGTAATGCCAGAAATTATTTATCCTCTTATTTGAATCATCAAGTAAAATTGAAGCAAAACCCTAACAAAACAACAACGATAGAAACAGGTACAAATTCACTTCAACAAAATGTGACAATATAAAGGAAAACTACAATAACAAGATGGTAAGCAAGATAGATACTGAAATTGAAATTGTCTTTGCATTCTACTAAATAGGTAATTTTTAATTGTTGTAGTAATTAATAATTGGTAATTAGTAATAGGTAATTACTAATTGTTGTAGTACAAGAACCAAATGAGAACAGATATAATAAACTACTCTCAAAAATTTTTTTAAAAATGAAAAAGGTGTGTAAAAAACTACAGAAAATAATTTTACTGCTTCTTAAAATGAAATAGGTGGTTGCATTCGAGGATGGTGTCAGGCAGAAGATTTTATGTAAACAATCAGAACTATTTTTGAAAAATGTGTACCTTCACTGTGAAATTGTTCATAAAGCTGTGGTGTTTAGAAGAATAAATGGAAATTGTAAATGGATTAAGCAAATTAAGTAGAGCAGGCCAAGCAGAGCCATAGTCTTATTTCTGTGACATGAAAGGACAGAAAAATGAAAATATATTTTGTATTTTTCCTAATGATATATTCCCAATTATTTGCTACTGGCTTTCTTCAGAAACAAGACATGGGAGTATTTGGACCTATCATTACAGTTTTTGGTCTACCTAGGAGAAAAGAAACTAGATATGTCTGTCCAAACTTAAACAGCTTTCATACAGAGAGAGGTTACAGGACTAGCTCCCTTCAAATTTTGAGGGAGATGATGGGCATGAAAATCATACACGTGTGTAATACCGTTAGTGAGATTAAAATCTCCCTATTTTTCATCTTACATTGTAAAAGATGGCTCAGTGCATAAATCAGACCTTAGTTTTGAACCCCTTTGACAGGTGTTAGATAACAGCTAATCCTAAAAGAAATGGAGATGTTAAATCAGGCTTTCAGAAATTTATGAAAACATTATTTAAATGCCTGTTATGCATTTGTATCTCTATTTTGGGACAAGGATTGTTATTTTTCTTATGCAAACCCACACTGGACATTATGAGAATACACTGGCATAAACTAGTAAATTTTATTGAGAACATTCTAATAATAAAATGAAGAAACTTCCTGAAGGAAATAATTTAGATCACATCAAAAAAGCCTGTATGAAAGAAACACACAAAAATTAAAGTACCTGAAGGTTTTTTAAAGAAGCAAAGCTTATTCCAAAAAACCAATTATCTGCATGATAAAGTATATGAATTATATAATTTATTGAGTATAGTCTCCAGTCACATTAAGGATTTAGTTCAGCATAATGAGCATTTTCTTATGGTGAGAACAGCCAAGCACTGAAATAGGACTGCACAGAAATGTCATGTAATTTCAGCAACAAATGAACTTTAAAATCACTCCGGACAAATGTTAAAAATGGTGCATTTAGACTTGATCCTGGTTTAAAGGAATAGGATGGACTCCATGATCTTTGCCATTCCTTTTCAACTCTACTATTAGAAAATTCTATTATTTTATAATTTAATGAGAATAAATACCATTTACTCAGCTTCAGTATCACACAGTCCCAGATCCCAAAAAAAAACTTTGCTTAAGGTGAGATAACAGAACTGAGATCCCTCAATCCCAAGTGAAGAGCCTGAACATCCTGATTAATAGCTACCAAATCCTGCAAACATGTAAGCACCACAGTGCTCTTGAGGACCACACAGGTTTCTGAAGAGCCATGGGATCCTTATCCGTGGGTATGAAAAGATACAAACTGTTCAGGCAGACAAGTGACTGCTGTGTCATAGAGAGACATGAGCAAGCTGCAAGTTAAAGCTGATGTAAGTCACCACTGGCAAAATAGTCAGAGAATAAGGGATTTTTGTGCAGGCAGTTTACCTTGCTTCTCAGACTGTGCTCAACTATATCAGGAACACAAATACTGTGACAATGTTGTCAGACTTGACATGACTGCATATAGTTTACCTCCCCATAAGACAAATCTGAATCTGAAAACTGAGTAGTTCTTGATCTCTCTTGCTTGAAAAATACACACAAGCAAATGTGTTCTGAAAATATCTATTCTACAGTCTCTGATCTGGGCTCATGATATGCCACATGCATTTGACATTCAGTCCAGGCACAGAGTGCCTCTTGCCTATTTATACACCCTTCAGATATGTGCAAAAGCTAAGAAGGGCAAGAAAACTCAATAAGTCTACATAGGCATTTCTCTTACTTTTAAAAATGTGGAGATTGTGGACTATTGTCCTCTCTCTCCAAATAGCCCTTTAGCTATGGGCAGAATATTGTTTGCCTCTGCTTCAAGCCCACATCTCCACCTCCCTAGACGGGGTTGAAACTCAAGATCATACACTACTCTCAAGCCTCCCTTTTGAAATATTTCCACTCTTTAGCAGAACAAGGAAATTTAAAAAATCCTGGCTTTATTGAATGGTTGGAGGAATTCTCTTGTCCACCATGAATGTTTCAAGGATAGGATACATTGATTAGTGAAGAACTGAGGAGAGAAATAGGTTTTAAATACCAGTTCTGTGTAGAAATGCCTGGCTCTGTGTTACAAATGGGGCCCAATACAATAAACTTATGTTTATTTTTATTCTGAAGCACTAAGTTAGAAACTTTTACAATAAAGCAGGTATAGTAATTCTGCTCAGCTTGTTTTCATGTTCTATGTCTGAATCTTGGCAAGTTGTTGCTGAACATACTTGTTATGTTTCCCTCTCTGAGACCCCTCACTACATAAACAAAGTAGGGAGCCAATGCATTTAGCCCAAAGATCTGGAGACAGCTGTGGCAACCAGGAATCTAGGAATGTAGCCAATACCTACTCAACAGTCATTGTCACTGGGGTTTGTGGATGTAGCTCATAGTCGAGAGCTGGTGGGCTTATTTTATATGCTTTACTTTCTGTGTCTGGTATTGCTTCTATGAATAGAATCAATTTCAGTGAGATTTCCCAGCTTCCTACTGGTGAACATTTGCCAAGACCATAGACTGGCTCTGCAATTTATTGGTCCTTGAAATGGAGTTTATCTTATCCTTTCCATCTACATGTTCCTGAGAGCTATCTAGTGATGTTGCTCTCCTCTGGGGGAAAAATAGTGTAGAGGATGTGAACACCAAATAAAGCTATGCTTATTTCACTTGAATAGTGTAAAAGTTTGGCAAGCTTTCTTTTCTAATTTCTGTAAAAGTACTTTGAGAAATAAGGTAGTGTGCTTCCTCTTCCAATACCTCTACCTGATTATTTTAAATTATTTGACTTCTTACATGAGAAGAAACTGTGTGAATTTAATTTGGCACTAGAAAAAAATTCCTTACAGTCAGATCTAGTAAGTTAGATAGTCTTCTAGTGGAAGAAACAAATTTCTGTATCTTCAGTAACTTAAAATATTACTAGCCAAAATATATTCCATTACTGCACTGAGAGCTTATATAACAGTTTTCTTAATTTGTCTGTTCTTCCTTTTGACCCGATGGTTTTCTGAGGAACCTTTCTGTAATAGATTTCAGGGCATGGCTGATTATCAGATTAAAAATAGAGAGCTTTGAAAGTCTCAATTATAATTCTAATAATAGAAGTGAATATCCAGTATGCAAAATTTCACAGGCACTTTTAATGAAATTAATTAGGTAGATCTAACAGATTATTGCTTTCCTTTTTTCGATCCATGATTGCAAGAGAAACTATTTGCACAAAAGTTTCTTAGTATACCAACATAATGCAGCTTGCACACATTTGAGTGGGATTTTTTCCACCTTATTCTGCTAAGAAAAATGAAACTATTTGTCCTTTTGGTGGTAGAGAATGTAACCTACACTTACAGATGCTGGGAGATCCTCACTGATAGTAGCAGGTGGTATAAGATGGGAGGCTTTATCATGGGCCAGTGAGTGAATTCCTGTGTTCTTCAGATCCTTTAAAAAGCTTACACATATTGAATTCATAGAGCTGATTTATTTATTTCCACTACAATTTGTTGTGTTTCATTCATGTTATGAATGAAAATTCAAGTCTTCCCATCAAAGGACATAGGGCTGTAGAATAAGTTAGGCTGGAAGTGAAGTTTGGACATTTTTTCTAGTCATTGCTCCACAGCAGGGCCAATTACAAAATTAGATCAGGGCCTAAGGTTGCACTCACTGATTGTAATGGGACAAAAAGGTGAGAGAGGCCTGCCTTAACAAAAGGCCTGAAAACTTGTATTTTTACTTGCCACCTGTGTCTTTTCTAGGGCAGAAACTTCTTTATCTGTTTCTTTAAAGTGAAAATTTAAAAGGCTTTCTTAGCTGCACAAACTCTGCATGGTCTTACTGGAATGCCTTGAAAGTGACCTTTTTTATCAGTTCTGTCTATCTCCTATCTCTGCTTTTGGAATCACAGGGTCAAGAGATACCAGTTCCTTTAAACAGCCAGGGGTGCCCAAGCAGCTTGGCAATGTGGAGCTGGGTCTGGAGTGGATTTCAGTGCTTGGGCAGGCCGATTTCCTCCTCCTGACACACGGACAGCACTGGGCACCTGTGGATGCTGGCAGGCAGCAGGAGGAAGCTGTGGGGGGCAGCGCTGACCCCACAGGTTCTGGCGCTTCTCGTACCCCCCAGAATGGCTCTGGAAGCTCCTGCCTTCCCAAGAGGGTTCTTTCTATCCACCATCTTTTCCCTTTGCCTCCCAGACCATGTGGTTGCCTGGAGGGCACCATCCTGGGGGAGGGAGATGACACCCTTCTCCATTTGTCTCCCTACATATGGTTGGCAGTGGGGACTGCCATGTTGGAAGGGAAGTACCCAGGCATTTTGGGTGTCTCTTTGTTCCCCTGGAATTTCTGAGATTTAGCAATTTTATATCTAGTGATTATTCACTGCTATTTTTTTTCTTTGCTCCTTGTCATTTGCTTGTTTCTAAATTATTATTTTTTCACTTATATCTACTTGTATTCATATTGGTGGAAGGGGATTGGTTAAAACCGAGGGGATGTAACTCATTTTAGAGTATCCACTTCTTTAAATTGTCTTAAACCAATTGTCTTGGTTTCTTCCAAGAAGAGAAACTCTTCTAGAGGTTCTCACTTGACCCAGGGCAAAACAAGCATGAAGGACCTCACCCAGATTTGAAAACAAATCACAGTTTATAATACACTGAAAACAGGCAAATGTGATGCAACTACCACAATGTTTTTAAGGAGTATTTAAGGGATATTAGTTTTCTAGGCATCCCAATCACAGATGAGTTGTACCCAAACAAAAATATCAAGGTGCTTTTAGAAAGAGGTGAAGTCAAATTTTCTTTTTTAAATGTCCCAACCCCTCCTAACTCCACAGCTACTTCTGGCAACAAATTGCATTTAGTTTCTCACATGTGAATTACCTGTTAGTTACTTCATGTAATTGACTCTTATTGATCTAATTTAAGTAAATATTCTGGATCTCATTAATTAGAACCTTAGCTTGTATTCTCCATGAACATAGCTGTGAATTAATAAATTTCTTCAGGCCAAAAAGATTTTGTTTTGTGATTTAATAAGTGTTTTGTAGCCTTTTAAGGAATTAAATAATAAGAAATACTAGACATCTCTGTGTTAAATGATCCAGTCTATTAAACCAAAAAAATTTGTTAGCAGAGGCCCAAATGCTTGTAATTTTTCACATGTAAAATTCATAACAATTTCTATTAACCTCAATATGAGGAAGGCCAGCCAGAGAGATTAAAACATAATTATATCTAAAACAGAATGCCTTTAAAATATTTTAAACACTTGGCTTAAATAAATTCTTTATGTTTTTCTTTCCTAACAATTTAGCATTTCATAATCAAAGATTTATACAGATTACTGTCTCTGAAATTAGGCATTCTGGGACCTATGAGGTAACTCAGACTAAAACCAAAACTATTTATTAATTTCAATTCTCTGTAAAATGAGGTTTTAAATGTTTTCTCCAATTATCCACAACTTTTCATGTAGAATTACATTGCCTAGATGAGTGTTTACATTCTTTAGATCTACATGTTTAGCCAGCCATATGATGGAGAGGGATTAAATTTGCTTTTTTTCTTAAGAAAAGATCATGGCTGATTTGCATACACACATGTGCCCTTTGATTGCCATAATGTTCAAATAGTGCATTCATTAATGTTTGCCTAAAATGATAAATTCTCAGAGATTAAGGGATTAGGGGACATTAATAAACACACTTTGCCACAAAACAGGTAATAAGCCTTGCAGTGACTTTTAATAGATGATTCCACTCCAATATTTTCTGAGACTCCAGGTGTTACAGGAAAAGGGGGATAATCACTGTGGCTATGCTAGCTGTTTTTGCAGTACATGTGCCTTATGCCATGGTCTTGGCTGCTCAGGCCCGAGGGCAGACTTTTATCATGGATAGCAAGTGTTTATTGGTGATTACAGACTGCCATTTTGACATCTCCAGAACTGCCCAGAGCACCTTGTGTGCATGACATTTGCTTACAGCTCCCATCTCGAGTGACTTTCCCCATAGATGGCAGTGCAAGAGTAGGAGCTTGAAGAGAGGCAGGGAGAGATGCTGCCAGTGGGATCCCGGACAGTGACCACAGCTGATTTGCTCACAATCCCCATGGAGCCTATCTTCTGCCTACTCACTTGTCTTTTTCCTCTCTGCTGGCTATAAGTTGAAGCTATAATTTCCCTTGGTCTATGTCCAGATCTTTATTCACTCTAGCTGTCCAATCCCTTCCTATGGACTGAGAGGAGTTCCAGAGTGTGCTGTAAGGATGGCTGCAGTATAAACTTGGAGTGTAGGAGAGAGGGAGTCTATGTGATGTCTAGAGCCTGTGATATAAGATAGGCATCAGAGAGGAAGGAGAATCAAAGAAGTCCCTCAGTAAACTACACCAATTTGCTTTTGCCAGAAAACCACAAAAACCATTTTTCCTTCCAGATAGGTGGTTTCCAAGATTTCAGTGGAAGGTTTTGTGTTCCAAAGGTTTCCAATGTTCTCCTTGTGAAGCAAGCCAACCTCATTTCTAAACCAATGCCATGACACAGAATCTGTGACTATTTACATGAGTCATCTGTGGATGCGTAAGACGTGTCTATGCTCTTGTCAAATACATATATTGCATATTGTTTCTAGCATTACTGGAGGGCTGGGCTCTGCTGAGGTTTGATTGCTAAAATAAGTCTTCTTTCTGGGTTGAACAGCTAAATAATCTAGGTAGGCTGTCTGTATTCCTCCTTCCTTTGGCAGTTCTGAATTACAAACTGCTAAGTTTAATGGAAACACTATCTATCCCTTATCTGTGGAGAGATATGCTATCTACTCTTAAAATATCTCTTCCATTTATTTTTCATGGCTTTAACGTTTTCACTTAGTATGAAGGAGTTAAGCACAAATTTCAAGGATTTGCTTTCAAATTTTCAGTCTTCACAGGAGTGACTATCAGATGGGATTCACTTGTCTTTGTATAGTTCCACTGAGAATTAGCATTTCTGTAAGTTTGTTCTATTACTTTCTAAATTGTTGCTGATTATCTCTATGATCTGATTCAATATTCATTCCCTCAGACCTGAAGGCTACTGATGGGTAATTTAAGCAGAGCTCTTTGGGAGACTCTTTTCTTCCTGTGGATGGTCAGGAAAAATGATTGACAATGAAAGACTATGCTCTTTTTCCAGAGGATTAATCAATCATTATACAACGTGAATATATAATTATTTTTCAATTATATTCTAAATAATTGATAATTGAACAATTTTGTTCGTGATGTGGGGTAACTCCTAGAAGAGTAGAAAGTCTTTGAAAATTTAATTCTCTCTGGGATGGTCTAACACACCATGAACCTTACAAGCTTCCAGGCTTAATGGGCTTTCCTTCCCACTTGCCAACTTTAATTAAAGGCCAACTCTGTCGCAGTATGTTATTCTATTAGCTTGCATAAAATCATTCACATTTGCATCAGTCTGTCGAACTCCATATTTGATCCTGCCTAGCCTCCTGAATGAAGCAATAGATCTCCTTTCTTTTTCTTCTGGCCATTGTGGTCTTCTGAATTAATTTTTCTAGCTCTTTGTTTGTGCAACTGTGAACCTGACAGGTAGTACATTTCTCATTAACAAGGCATTTGCTAGTTCTGGTACCACACTGCTACTTTTCTTCATGCCACAGTAAGACTATTTCCTAGTCAAAGAAAAAGTAAGTTGAAGGGCCTCAGAGGCTATCTATATAAAAGTGACTACATAATGGCACAGATTCTACAGACAGAAACTTGACAAAATTTTCTCCCATTAGCAAAGAAATAATAATTGGATTTCCATTGCTCTCTTACTTCCTTTACATCTTAATATACATTAATAACTATAGTTGTGATTATGACTTATAATCTTCAAAAATACCATGGAAAGTGCAGTGATAAGCCAGCAAAACTATTCCTACAAATTCTTTATAAAAATATTGGCTTTTAATTTGTAGAATTGGGTAATGACAATGTAAACCCACTGATTATCTTTTCTTGTTAGATATATTTATTTACTTTCACAATTGAAACATTAATTTTAAAAAAGGGCCAGAATCTGTCATGATTCTGATTCTCTCCATCCAGAAAATTTGCAAACTACTTTGCAAATCATATGCTTTTTCTCTGTTGAAACATAAGTTCCTTTATAGTGGAATAGAATGTTTATCTATGTAGAACAACTCTGTAAGTGTGTTTGTGGCAGATAATGTAGCATATGGTATTGCAGCAAGTACAAATCCCAATATTTCTCAGATTGATAAAGTTTGAGTTTTAGCTAGGGCCATTCAGCATATGTTTAATTTGTTCCTACTGCTTTGTTATATTTGAGTGCCCCATTGAGCACTAATGCCAGTTAGAAATGATAGTAGGATTAAGTTTATTAGACAAAAGCAGAACTGAGACGCTGAGAAACAAGGGATCCAAGTTGAAATCAATTGAGAAATTAAAATATTTGGTCAGCTTCAGCTGACCTTGGATGACACCCAAGCTTATATTTGACACCTGAAAAGACTATCATTAGCAGAGAATCTCTTAAGTAAAAAATTATTCTATAATGCAAGGGAAATAGAATTTTTAATCAGTGGAAGTCACATGAACTGTAGTTTGAAATATCAGGAACACTGAAATGTCAATAGTTAGACTACACAGTCACCAAGAAAAAAACATCATTGGTAGTTATCTCCTGAAAGAAACACAATTAATCTGACAGCTTTTCTTATTATTTCTTACTATTCTTATTTCTTACTATATACTAATTGAATAGTATTTGATTTGTGATTACAACAGAATTCCTATTCCTGTAATACCTTCAGGTATGTATGTATGTGTATATGTATGTATGTAATGGGACCATTTCCCTGCTGCAGGCACTTTCATAAAATAATATCAGGAAAGAAGTCCTACAGTGAATGCATCCATGCATCTGTTATTGGCTTCTCTCAGGAAAACTGTCTCCTCACAGCAAGGGTTCGTACAGCATCTATGATAGAAAGGCTGCAGGACTGATATAACATTAAGGCACAAAATATTGTACACACATTGCTGGAAATGTAAATGTTAAGTTGGCAATGTATTATAAAAAGCCTGGTAGAACTTAGCCGATATGATTCAGCTCTTAGAGAATTTACTATGGACTTGTATATTGATGGCGACACTAAGAAATTCTAACATTTTATTAATTTTTAAGGATCTTTTTATCCTCTTTGATATTTGTAGCTGTAGTGAACTTCAGTGTACCCAGCTCCAGCTTCTGTCAGGATTAAAAAGCTCCCCAAAGCTCATTACAATCATATGTATCAGAGCAACATCTGTGCTAGAAAACAAGTTATAAATTCCCTAATGAGAGAGGTCAAACAAACAGAAACCTTCAGCTCAAGGTCTCACTCAGAAAAACTCATCTGTTAGGATGCTAAGTAAATAAAAGAAATTTAATGGTTTTTTAATCTTAAAAAGAGGGAAAAGGCAGAGAAACCTAGTGTTCCACCACATGGGATTTCATCATTCTAATGGATGGATTTGGACAACTGCGATGACCCAGCTGCTGAGCATTTTGTTATATCAGTTTTCCCAGTAGTTCTTCCAGACCTGTTCTTCATGTGTTTGCCTCTGGAACCACAGCATACCCTAAGGTACTATTTTTGCCATTTGGCCAAGATGAAAGTTTATTTAACTCTAGTAAGCAAAATATTCTGTGGACAAATTGCTCTCCTTCCAGCCTACTTCAATAGTTTTCTTAGTCCTTTCTCCTAAATTTTCTGTTCTGTACTGAGAGTCATTTGACACATCTTTTACATAATGATTATAGAAAAGTTCCAATAGTAGTTTTCCTTGTATTTTCGTGTTTGTTAAGAGGTCAAAATTATTCTAGTAGCCAGACATAAAAAATAGCAATGTGAGAGACCTGAAGAAAGAACTATTGATGGAGCAATAACAAAATTTTATGTTCTAATAGAAAATAAATCACCTTGAACTTTTATCTTAAGTGTTAGAAATTTATATCAGATTGTCCAACAGATTATTGGAAAAAATTCTATAAATAACCCTTTTTGAAACAAGACTTTTCAGTTCTGTCTGTTCCCAAACAGGATCTTACACTTGTGTTGGGTTATGAAACCACATGTTGCAATTTATAAGAAGAATTTCAGCTTTATCTCATAAGTTGTTCTGATATTTCAGTTACAGTTTTTCAGTCCACATACACATTTTCTGGTCATCATACTTTATTTTATTTTATTTTTACCTAAGAAATTAACATTGTACATGCTGCTATCATATTTGAAAAGACTTGTGTGACCTTCCCTCACCAGTGTATATCTTAACTGCTTAGATTAAAACTCCCTGAAGCAATGCTAAAAAATAATATCAGTCTGTTGCAACTTTTCTTGAAGCAATGAGTCATTAATAACTTTTGAAAAAAATTAATATATAATCATAACTGTGACTTATTCATTTCAATAATGATGAAAGAACAATAATTAAAGATTAAACAATTACTTAGAAATACCAAGAAGGCTCAAAGCATCTGAAGTTTAAAATTATTGTGTGCATGAAAGGTTCTTTGATATAATTTCCATCTCTTCAAAGAATGGCATTCTGTTTTTACTTCTGTTACATAAAAGACTTCCCGAAGTCAATGAAAATTGCAGTTAAGGTGACTGAGGTCTGAAGTTGCTTGACTTTAATGTCTCTGGTGAATAAGCTGACCAAGCCTTGTGCTTTGATAAACAGGTGAATACAGAATTATCTTATTTCTGCATGCAGTTCTGCTGAGACACTCTGTTAGGTGATTACATTACCTAATCTCTTAACACATTGGTAGATAACTGAAATTGGAGAGTCATAAGTCCTTACTGGTCTCCTGCAAAATTTCAGATTTAAACAAATCACAAAATTATACAGGACAGAGAATTTGACAAAAGCAAAGATATGGTGACATGAAAGACAATATTTAATATGGTACTTAATGTGTGGTAAGCCAGCAGAATCTGTTTGTGTTGGTTGTGTGGATATCTGCCTTTTTTCGAGTGGAAGTAGCAGTTCAGGAGGTCTCCAGGGATAGAACTGCAGTACTTCCCTTATGAACCACAAAGGGCAATGGTCTGCACCACCCAATTATTACCAAGCAAAATCAATCCACCAACTTCACACTGGGTGTCCCAAATATGAAGGACACAACATACAAAAAGCCCCTAAACCTGAATGCAAGATTTATGTAGAATGAGTGTTACTTCCTGTCTCTGAGAACTTTTTATAACCCTTTTGTCATCAAATATGAGGATACTGAACAGTGCAAGAAGATTTAGAAAATGTGGGTGAGGTTGATGGTTAGTGGCCTTGGGTGATGTGGCTGTTCATCCTCAGCACTGTGCAGCGTTGCTATGTCTGGAGAGCTGTGGCAGAAAGTCTTGCATTAATTCCAGTTTTCACATCCAAGGTGAATTTTGGAGCAGAGTGGATGAGCTAAAGGTTGGCTGGACACAGACATTTTTGCTCTCTGAATCCTGCAGATCTGTCCTGTGCTTCCAGGAACCAGGGTGCCACCTGAATGAGTTTTGCACTTCTCCTTTATAGGTTTATACTTTTAATGAAGCTAATTAATTCCTTTCAATGAAGGATTAAGAAGAAGTGGAAAACACGGTGGAGACAGCAGCTCTTCCAGTCCGAAAAAGGACTCATTCTTTCTGGCTCTGCCTATTTTGGCCCTGCTTAGAACATGTCTGAGTGGATTACCTTAGATGTTACTGATTGAGGAGTGAAATGCAGGATCCAGCTAAGGGCATTTCTGCCTTTGAATGTGTTTTTGTTATAGTCCATCACCCAAACTTCTCTGAATACACAACTCCCAGGTTTTCCTATCTCACATTAGTCTAACAGCTTTTTCTATTCTGAACATTAATCACTGCTTACCCCAAGTAAGTCCAAATGTCCTCTAACATTTATAATGAAAGATATGCCTCTACTTCAGCAGCTTCATTATGTCCTTCCTCTCCTGGCAGGGCTCCCTTATGTTCCCCCTGTCTCCTGGCACAGCTCTGCTTTGAAGAGTTAGTACTCCTTTCACTTTTCTATTTGGCATTTTCATTCCTCTTGTCATTAATAAACATCTGTTGCTTGAGTTCTGTTATACACTATTAATCATCCAGCTGAAGTTACCAGGTACTTTTTTTTTACTGAATCGATTTTTCCCTGCTTCTTCTTGCCCTGTCACTTTGATTGTGTTTGAAAAATACTGCTGTCTGTAGATTATTCTAAGCAAAGATTTTTTCACTTTTGTTCAAACTGGAAGGTATGCAAGTATTAACAAAATATGAAAGTTCTATTAACCTTCACATTCATGACTTAAAAAAATTCCATTGGAAGCCAGAAGATATAAAAAAGCTTTTAGAAATATTCTTTCAGGAGAAAATTCAAAATATAATAAATGAGCACTGATTAATTTATTTCTTTATTCTTGGTCTTCAGTCTGAAAAGAGTTCTTTCATTGAATTACAGATTGTTCTTTGGCCCTTTAAAATTATCAGTTGTAGGTTTTTCATAGTATCACACAATAGTATCACAATTTAAAAAATTAGTTCTAAAAGCTTGAATGATATAGCTTACGTAAGAATCTATGGTCTCATTTAGTATTTTTATTATACATACCTTGATCTGGAAGTGGAATTTCCAGTATCTACTTGAATTTGCTTTGATTTCAATGATAAAATTTCAGTAGCAACCCCATTTTCATTAAAATTATTGAAACTGTAAATTGTAAGTAGATGAGTATAATAAATTCTAAGAGTCATGTATTCATGCTTTAAATTTTAATTGCCTACATCTCTTGAGTTTGAAGCTACACAACTGCTTTTAGTATTCAATCAAAGAACGACAAAAATGCATTTAATCAAATATTCTATTTTTAACCCTAAACCATTTAAGTCAAACCCAAATGATAATGAGAATTACTTCTTACATTGTAGGTAAAGTTAAAATGTGTCCTTTCTGAGAATGTAAAGTATCATGCCCTTCGTCTTTCCATTCCTGAATACTAGTACTTAGCTGATATTCCTGGTATTAAACAGAAAAATGTTTAAAAGTTTTTCTCATGAATTTCCATTCTTTAGTTGAACCAAAAGTCAAAACGGTGCACAAAGTTGCTGCATTAAGCAGCCTTTTGAATTCAGGTACAGAAAGAGTAGTTCTTCCTACTAATTTATTGGCTTATTTACTATTAAAAGAACACATAAATGTTTGTATGAGCTAAATTTAATTGATATAATTTCTATATTCTGTATAAGGCTAAAGTGTTATGCTTTCACTGAGTGTACTCATGTGTGCCTGAATGCCCCTTCCATATGCATGAGAACTCACATTCTGCAGCACCAAGAAATTAATAGTCTGCTCTCCCTTTCCAAAGACAAAGTCGAGACGCATGAGTCACTTTACTATTGATTCAGGGATTCACACTGCCAAGCTGTTACCAATAAAGTAATTTCCTAAATTCCTAGCAGCTGTGGTATAAAATTTATCACTGTCTTTATGCAGCAGAACATCACTTTTAAAAGACAGAGGAATATTAATTAGAAATCCAGTGATCTTCAGATGGTAGTCGCAAATTCCCAGAAATAATGAAATATATAAGAAGATGTGTTCATAGTGGGGAAAGAAACTAAAATGGTTATCTGTTTATTCTCTAAAACATCGCTAGGGAAAAAGGATTTAAAATAGTAATTTATCTGTAGTATTACAAATCACATTATAGTTCAAGAAAAAAAATTTAATTGGAATAATCTCCGACAGCGTTCTATATAGTTAAGGTAAAGTAGTTTATTCACAAAATGTATGGTTACTTAAAGTGTTTCTTATTTCTCAGAAATGGTTGCAGATTAATCAGGTGGTGGTCAGATCCACTGTGTTATTTTCAGCACTTCTGCTCTACTACAGGGAAAGCTCATGTCATTTCTCCTTCCTTCATCCACCTTATTGCTGGGGTAACAGAAGAAGCCTGTAGGATCCTGCTGTAATTTAACTAAAAAATGACTCTCTTTTTCACACTACTATCTTAATGAGATGTTCTTTAGTCACTGATAGTATTTTTCTGCTTTGTTTTCTTGCTTTCCAAACTTACTGTATTGCTATGGAGACAGAATTTGAAGGCCTAGAAACATCTTCTGCTGACATGTTATTTCTTTTAACCAAGAAATTAGCAAAAATTACATATCTGGGTTTTTTTTTCTGATAATGTTAACTCTACTTTAAATTGAAATAACATTCTGCTGAAGTTATTAAAACCATGATCTGCCTCCTTGAATTCATCTCCATTCTCAGTTGGATGTACATAATTTGCTGTTATGAAAGCTTTCAGATATTTTTACCAGTCCACTTGGCCCAGTGGCACAACAAAATGCCCAGCCACAAAATGTCCTTGATAGATTATCTTGTCTAGGGAAGACACAGTCACAAAAGAATAGGAGAATCAACTCTTAGTTTACACTGAAGAGTATTATGTAACTCCCCTGAAAATGTCATTTCTGGGTTTTTTCTTTCCCTGGATCCAATTGCTACACTGAAATTTGGGCAAGGTACCTTTGCCCTCCACAAGGCCAAAATATTTCTCAGTGATATTTCTTCTGGCGGCCCCTTTCTCGAGTCCCATTAGCTGTGGCTATGAGCTCTCTTCTGCTCTGAACCCAGTCTCTAACCATATATAGGTTATCATACCCCAGGGGATTCCTCACCCTCCAGGAACCAAACTCCACTGGAGAGTTCTAGCCTCAGCCCTTGGCTGTATGAACATAATTCTTTCCACTTCCCAGCCTTGTACAAGCTCCAAGCATCCACTCTCTTTAATCTTCATCCTTTACCCTAGGCTGAACTACAGGGAGCCAGGGCCCTTTCACTCATCTAGAAACAAAATGATACTTATTTAAAAATGCCCAATTTGCTTTGACAGCTATTCTCTATTATTATTTCCTTTGTAGCTCTGGGCTTTCCTTCCTCTCAAATCCTAAATTGACTCTTAGATAAGACACCCTTTGCCTTCCTCTCTTCTTCACAGAGAAGATTAATTCTCATGTCCACCATTTGCCTCTCATAGACTCTCTCTGACTATTTTATATCTGTATTTTCTGACCTTTTCTTTCTTTCACCACTTAACTGTACACTGAACCACTGGTCCAAATTCCATGCTCCATATCCAGGGACAAAACCAGTAACAGCTCTAATGCTGTGTAGTTTCTGGGGACCTCCATGGATTATTCTGAAGTAAGGCTGTGTTTATAGGTGCTTGTGAATAATGTACTGGTGAATTAGGATAACAATAAAATAGAAAACATGAAGAGTTTAGGGTGTTTGCTATCCAAACAATACTAAAGAAACAAAAAGATTCTTGCTATACTTTGGAAAATTGAAAATATTTGTAAATTTTTCTTACATATTCCTCTGCTTTTTATTTTTGTTTTGGTTTTGGTGTGGTTTTTGTTATTATTGTACAGCCTGTATTACCAGAGAAATTCAGACTATGATTGACTTTGCTCAAGAGCTCTTTACTGCATTAGTACAAACTCTACTAACACGAACATTTATGAAAAAAGGGTCATGGAAGCCTGCTGGATGTGACAAATCCCAGACACCTGACATAGCTCCCCATTCTGCACATCATGTTCATATTACAATTACCTTGGCCATGTTGCTCATGCCAGTAGTGGTACAAAATGGCAAAAATATCAATGAGCTTTGAACAGTTCTGCCAGCTTGGCTCTAAGGTAAAAGCTTACCCTAATTATGGGCAGAGAGGCTGGATTCTGCTTTTCAAGTCGTCTGCTGTCCATGCAGATTGTGTTTAAACCTGCTTCCCACTTTATCCCCAAAATCTGCAGTTAGCCACCTAGATTGAACAAAGATACTTAGAAAACCTTACAAGAAGGCCAGAAGGCTTCATTACCTGACAGTATTTCTTGTAAGGAGTTGAAATTAGAGGGATGATCTTTGTCCTTAGATGAATGCTCTGGGCACAGTGACTGATTTTGCAACAGCTGTATCCTGAAATACAGATTCCAAGGCCTGCTCAGATATATCCAGGACATGCCCCAAAAATGGCAGGATTTAAGAAATATCCCCTCAGCATTGGTTTTGGCTGCCTCAGCTGATACATGATGCATTTTAAAGCATATGCATAGGGCACTTGGGGTTATAGAATGCACTCAAGGAGTCAGAAGCCAAGTTCACTGTACTAACTTAAGACCAAAATCACTTCAGGTTCTGAACTTTATTTTGTGCTGTTGAAAGTCTTATATCCTGTGACTCTTGGAGCACACTAGGAAATTTTAACCAGTCAGGTTTTCTCTTTCTTTTCTGAAAGGAATATGAAGAAATAACCTATATGAAATGCTGATACCCCAGTGTCATACTTGCAGGTCTTATAATGAAGCATGTTCAAATAAATCTGTGAATTGATGAATAGAGATTTATATAAACAATCTTTTAGTGCAGAAGAAAAGCATTTTGTGAAAAGACTGTCATGTCTTCTGAATGCTACTGGAGACAATGAATCAGTAAAATAAATACCCCATTGCACTGGGTAACTTCATTTCATCTCTAACACGGACTGTGAGTGAAACGAGCTTGTTATTACATGTGAAGCCATAATGCAGATTTTCTATGTTATACCAAAAGAGAGTGCATTCCCACTGGGTAATTGCTATTTGAAATCCTTTTGTTATTATTTCAACACATAAAGTAGAGCTGAAAATGTAATTGTTCTGATTCTTGAAAATCCTGAAGGAAAGATTTATACTTAGCTATACTCTGTACATTACAAGGCATACCTTTCAGGCTCTTGACCTCCAGAATTGCTTATTCCCTCTGTTAACTGGTGAAGCCTTCAAATGTGGTGAGCTAGGCACCTAGGGATGGACTCTTGGCAGAAGGGGAAAACCTGCATGCCATCTCTTATAGCTAGTCAAAAGAAAAAGCACAAAAAATGTGTTTGAAACCCTGCTGTTCTCTGCAGAGCAGAAGGGATTTTGAGAAAACACCTCTAGTCCAATGAAATTTCAAAAATCATTCCTCAGAATAGGCAGCCATTCTTGCAACCAGATGAACAGGCCTTACTGTTTTGGAAGTATGCAACTCTGAGGGCAAAACATCTCCATGGTAATGGATGGGTCTGAATCTCTTAGAAAAGTTAGTGACTGCAACTGCCTTTTATATTGTACTAGTTATGTGCTGAGGAAGAACAAAAAATGAAAAGTTTTAAGAGAAAAAATATACTTTCTGCCTACTTACATTTCTCTGGTCTGATAACTGTTTTTAACTAAGAGCAATGTGTGTTGGAATTGTATACTAAAATACATTTCAGTGGTATTTGGTTGTTGAAGTTATAACTAGGCTGCTGTAAAACATCAGAACTTAAGGATTTTCTAGAATACAAAACCAGAAATGAAGCAAGTAAAGTCATCAGTTTAAACAGGAGACATTGAATTGAATGAGCGTTGTGAAAATAATTGGGTCTTTAGTTTACGTGTTAAAGCTTAAACTGTACTCATGTTTAATCTTGATGCTATTGCTTTTCGGATCTTACTACTGAAGCCTAGGTTTGAGTATCTGAATATAAGCCCTGAAAAGCAGCAACCCCCCAAATTCAGGTGGGTCCTGAAGATGGATCATACAGCAGCACAATTATTCATGAAGAAGTTAGTCCAAAGGCTACTTAATCTAGGTGATTTTGTTTGCAGACAGTTACAAGCTATTTTTGGTGTGAATTGTCTTTGATTTCCTATCAAAATCATTTTCAGGGTTAAAAAGAATTTTTAATTTTCCAGTACCTGCCGATTTCTTCACACATTTTTAAATGTCTATAAAAGAACTTAAGAAACCAATCCCAAACTTGAAATGATCTGTCTATGAAATTAATAGTAACATGGTGACTATGTAACAAAAGACAAAGAGAATAATCTTTTTTTTTAAACAAAACACAAGGTGAAAACCTAAAAACTTGACAGGTCACTTTTCTCTTTTTCCTCCAACTAGATAAATGATTGTGGGGATCCCTTGTACAAATTCAGCAGTCTGTTAATCTGGCATTGTATTGAGGAGCAGAGAGGAGGGTTGGCAGTGCATTAAAGGTGTTCATAAGGTACTTGTGAAATTAATTTTACAGATTAGACTCAAGGTTGAAGATCACATTATTTAATTAAGCATGTAAAATAATGTTATTAAACAGTAGTTTCAAACATAATCTCAGGATTTCAGGTTTGTTTTCTTATAATATTAATTCAAATAACAGGTAACTGGGAGTATTGCAATGGAGTGGATGCCATTTATATAGGTTCCTCCCTTTCTCTGAGAAGACCTGAAAAATCAGGAACTTCTGCAATTCAGTGAAATAACTACTGACTATTTGAATGACATAGAATGAATAGCTAAAATTGGGTTCCACATATTTCAACGCAGAATGCTTGGAAAAAGAAAATAAATGCTTCTACATATGAGGATGAGAAAGATCCAAGTACTCTGTAGATGTGCTGAGCCCCAATTACATTTACCCCAGATAACAGACTTGATCCCAGGAGCTCTGGTAGTGAGAAAATGATGTTCACCCTTCCAGATTCCAGGTGCTTGTCCTTTCTTTTCTTATAGATTGTTTTCAAGCAGTTTTCCCTCGTGTCTCATCTAGATTGCTTTTCCTTTCTGAGCACTCTGTACCTGTTTCATAATACCCTCACTGAGGTGGAGATGCAACAGATTTTTGTCTGCTATGTGTTTTGAGGATTCTCTATTGCATGATATCATAGCTTTTCTTTCACAGAACACCTTTTTCAACAAAAGGGACAGACAATGCTCTCTCCCTGTGATGCTTTTCAGCCTTCTTATTTAGTGCTCTCTTTGCCCGAGTCCCTAATCCTCCCTTAGTCCCTGCTGCTCAAAGCAGGTTTAAATGAAGGAAGAAAAGGATCTCAAAAGTGATAATGAGGGAGGATCTTCTTATTTTTTTACTTAATGCAAACATCAAAATATATTTAGAAAAGTTGGAAAGGTAAAGATGAAGAAATATGTCAGGATGAAGAAGGTTATTAATTGCCCATGAGTTCATCCTTTTGCAAAATCCTTTCCATGTTGACTCGCTGCTTGCTATATTGTCAATCTTAATTTTTTAGATGACTAGATGAGCTGAAAGATTATTTAAAGAAGCGACTATAGGACTTCCCTATACAGTAATTCCCATAATGTCACTCATTTTTCTCCTAGTATATCAGCTTTATTCAGTCTCAAATCTTGGATAGACAAAATAGACTTGTGTAGAATTTAAGGAATTTATGTGCTTGAGGTTTTTCTTAAATGTTACTTATGTAGACTGAGAAATTTCTTTGTGAGCTTAATATTTTTAAGGTTGTGGCAACCGTTTTTTATTAGATGTGTTTGACCTATTGCAAATATACAGCAGACAAAATACAGGGAGCATGTGCACGGCATTAATTATATTGGCAGGGGGATCAACAGTAGGGAAAGAAGGAAATGCCTAAGGTGTAAATGATATACAGCTGTGCAGTATATAATCTCCAGGACAGATGCTCTCTGAAAAGTCATCCTTCTTAACAAGTTGCTTTTTCCATCACAGTGCATTGTCAGTAGACCCAATTATTTTGCTATATCACTATATAAGATTATGTATAAGTTACAAACAGAAATGTTGTGGCTCATCTTGCTTTGAGTATTGCTGACTGTTCATGTTTCCCCTCCTATAGTTAAGCAATACTTTATAGCACAATTTATGAAATGGAAATTTTATACATTTTTAGATTTTCTTTCAGTGGGAGAAATTATTTATTCTTTAAGTACTTTTGGCATGTGTCTTTTTATCATAGGTCATTATTTCTAGTTAAAATATTATCCTCTGTTCTGAACAGGAATTTTCAATATTAATTGAACATATCTCTTCATTGACTGAAGGAAACATCCAGGTAAGTGTGATTACCACAGTCTCTGTTGGAGAAAATCCTTCTTCATTTGATACTCTCCTAGTTAAAGTCATTATGACACCAACTTTGGTGCTATGGGTGAATTAGAGATCTTATTGTAGCATAGCAGTTGATGTTTTCATTTATTCTTTTAATTTAATTTATTTGGGAACAAAATACACCTAAAAATTCAATTGCTTAGAATATGGTATATTAAAAAATTTAGAAAGTATATATGAATTAGTCTGTAAAGAGGTTTCTAAAACATCTCAAATCTGCCCAGAAGGAGTTTTTTTACTGGACTTTGTGGATCTTTGCAGTATATAATGCTTATTCATTTCTTTTCCCTTCCATAATTCACTGCTTGGGACAGAAGCTTGTGTTTTGGATCAATGTGAATCCGACTCCTTGGCAGAGTTCAAATGTCTCTGGAAACAGGAAAATAAATAACACTACCTGTGTCTTATTCCCTTCCTGGAGAATTGCAATATTACTATGTCATTATACCTAGTGGTCCATTTTCTAATTTTTTTATATCTGTACATGTATTTGAGGCAAAAGTCTATATATTTCCATCTTTTGTATGTGGAGCAGAAGTGCTTTTGCCTTACTGATACAAGATATGTAAATATTTCTGGAAGAACATGTTTTTCATACCAGAGTTTCAATTCTCCAATGTTGTGGTAAAGTCACCTTTCTTTGTATATATGAGTGGGAGTTGAAAGAAGCAGTTTAATTCTCTGCTCAGACATGAAAATGCCTGTATGATATTAATGAGCCAGTTAACTGAGCTCCAGTTTCCAAATATGCAAAATAGAATATTATCAACTGCATGTCTCAGATTCAATAACAATTTTAAAAGGCTGTGAGATTTGGATTCACCTTTTGGTTTTTTTTTTCTCCCAAAAGGATATGTGAATGACCAAGAATTTTGGAGAATTTTTGTGAAGTTGTGAAGTTGACCTGACCTTTCTCATCTTTGTTCCATTTGTATTAGCAGTAATTCTGCAACAAGAGGAGATGTGCAAAGTGAACAGTTGATGCTGAGGACCTCATATGCAGACTACAATTCTTTTTTTTTTTTTGTATTGGCTTTAGTCTGATCTATGGAGTGAATGGTTAGAACGTAGCAAGCCGATCTTGTACTCCTGTTTCAACAAGTAGGCCAATGGTATCCTGGTGTTAGGAATGGTGTGGCCAGCAGGAGCAGGGAGGTCATTCTTCCCCTGTACTGGGCATTGGTCAGGCTGCACCTTGAGTGCTGTGTCCAGTTCTGGCCCCTCAGATTAGGAAGGACCTTGAGACACTCGAGCGCATCCAGAGGAGGCAACAAGGCTGGTGAGGGGCTTGGAACACAAACCCTGTGAGGAATGGCTGAGGGAGCTGGGATTGTTTAGGCTGGAGAAAAGGAGATTCAGGAGTGACCTTATCACTCTCTACAGCTTCCTGTAGGGTAGT
>VWZU01006582.1:742611-805752 GCA_013397095.1 Sterrhoptilus dennistouni | reverse complement strand
TATAGGTTGGGTATTAGGAAAAAGTTTTTTGCAGAAAGGGTAATAAAGTGTTGGAATGGTCTACCTGGGGAGGTGGTGGATTCACCATCTCTGGATGTGTTTAAGAGAAGATTAGATGTGGGACTTGGTGCCATTGTTTAGTTGAGGTGTTAGGGTTGGGTTGGACTTGATGATCTTGGAGGTCTCTTCCAGCCTGATGATTCTGTGATTCTGTAATAGAAAAGCATTTATTTGCTCCAAGTTCACTCTATATTGTAACCTAAAAACATGGTAAGTGTGGCTGATCAGTACATTGAAAACAACACTGTTGATGCAAACTAAAACACTGATGTAATTGCATCCGTAGCCCCTTGCAGGGGTATCATATTTGAATAAGGAGGAATTATTTCTATGTTTTCACAGAAACGAGATAGTATAGATTCCATCCTCTAATAAGAACACCTCCTTTAGGGTATTTGCTTCTTTCAGACCAGTCAGATCTATCAGCAGTGATAGGTCCCCCCAGTCCCTCTCCCTCAAATTCTCAGTGTTATTCTGACAACAGATTCCTTCTCCAAATCTTTTTAATGCCAATTCCGAAAGGTGTTCGTCTAAGGATTCAATTTTTCAGACAATGCTTTTCTTTATCTTCAGCCTCTTAATTAGGTCTTTATGATTTAATTAAAAATCTTGTGCAGGACAGAATTTGTAGTTGCTTTATACCTCTGTGTCACTGCTGAATCTTCTCGTTTAGAGAAGACCATAGTCAGTAAGTAATAAAAATCACTGCCACTGCTTTTTTGGAATACTGGGAAAGAAATAGATCTGTGTGCTCCAATCTGGTGCAAAAGAGAGAAGAGCGTCCTAACTCTCACAATTATAATAAATGCTAGAAATAAGGCAGGGAAGAGGACCTGTGGTGAAATCTTAACTACGTCATTTGCAAACAGGGATTGCCCCTCAACTGGGAGGCTATTTTGTGAATATTTTCACAAGGATGGTGAGGTAGGAATATGATAAGTCAGAGAAATTTTATTAAAGAGTTCTTGTCATACACACAGAAAAGCAACTGCAAAGTACATTCACTTGTTTCAGTTTGTCTGTGTTAGAATACTAAGTGGAATATAACAGTAACTAGGCATTTATCAGCTTGCACTTGGGGTTTCAGAGTAGTCCAAATCTGTTCTTGAAACAGTCAAAATGTTTATGTGAAACTATGCAGAAAATTACACTAGCAAATTCATATGTAAACTTTAAATAAAATGTTCTGATTGAGTAATCTCTAAATGCCAACCAATTCTACCTCAGCCTGGGAAGAGTGCCCACTCTGGTTTTCAAATGGGATCTGTTCTAGTCCCATAATGCAGAACGAACTAAATCTGTTCATTTTTAAATAAAAAAGAGAGCAGATTTTTCAGGCAGGTTGGTATCTGACTAAAGAAATACATTTGTAAAAGTATTATTAATAGATGTTCAAGTAGACCAAATAATAGTAACAAAGGGGTTAAAGAGATGTTTGTATACATGTATATATTCTAATAGTGGCTCCAAGCCTGGTTTTACAAACCACTATTATTCTGTCACTAACAGAAAAGCCCCTGTCATGCCATGGTTGATGGTGACATGCAATCCTGTGAAGTTTAGTGTATAAACATCTCAATGAACTCTTCATATATATTCTTGTTAGAGCAAACACGTATAAAATTGGTAGCACAACTGCATGAAGTGTTTACAAGTTTAAAGAGACTTAATTCTACCTCCTTGTATGCACCTGGAACGGCAGGATTATCCTGAGAGATATTTTTCCGTGCTTCACTTTTTCATCTCCATTCTGATTACCTAAAACAACTGTAAAAAGAGCAAGGAATTGTGAAAATTAAACAAGCTGCTAATGAAGCTAATCATCATTCATGCAATAGAAACTGCAGTTGATCTCTAGGGACCAGCTGATATGAATATTAGTTATTGCAGTCTCAAGATCTATTCTACATGTCATAATACAAAAACAGGATGCAAAAATGCTGAGCTTCAACGCTTAAAACTAAATTTTTTCCACATTTAATTTTTTTTTTAAATAAGATAAAATATACCACACTTACACAAATTAATTTTCACTTAACATCCTGTTCGGAGAGCCTGAAAAGACAAGCAGGCTCAACTTTTTAATATTATTAGATATATTTCTTATAACTATCTCTTTCTTATGATGAAATTATCCTTTCAATTTGTCAGGGATCGTCCAATAAAATAACTTCACAGATGCCACGAAAAAATGATCAATATATTTTTTGAGAAATCTAGTTAAGTTTATCCTGACAAAAGGAAAATTCCTTCTGTTGGAACACAATGAGCTGTCTGCAATGAGCTAAGCTGATGCTGGGTGTGGTGATCCCAGGAGCCATCATTCCATTGTGTCAGAGAACAAGCTCCCTAAGGAGTCCATCCCTCCCAGGTACTTGTCTTTATTAACATAAAAATAATTGTCTGGAATATGTTCTCCCCATGAATGCACACCTGGATTTGTTGACATGAATATTATTTTCCCCACTGCTTTCCTTTCTTTGAAACAGTCTTGGCAATCTCCTGTCAGAGAACAGGGGAGCAGAATGGGAACCCTGTCCCAGTGATCTCTTGCTACAATCACAGCTAAAAGAGTTTCTGTCCAGCCTGTTTTAAATTGTACATGCATTTTTATGCATAAGTAACAAGGTTATTTCACATCATCCCCTTAATTTAGCACATTAAGTATTAAGTGGTACATTATTTAGGTTGAGCTTGGGAAACATAAAACTTTAAGAAGAAATTCCACTGATTCAGTCTAAAAGTAGAATATCTTTGGTTTGCAAATATCACTGGATAAAATAATGTGTTTTTATTTGTTCTTAATCTCTTTGCTGATAAGAAGTACAAAATGTTTTAGATCTTGATAACACTGAGGTAATGTGCAAGGTTCAAGGTGTCAGTTGTATTAAGTTTTTCAAATTAATGTCATAATTTCTGGCTGTGCATAAATACTTACTATGTCAATCAAAATATTGTAATAGTGCTGCTCTTATTTTCTTCATACAAATACTCTCTCTTGGGTGGGAGCTGTGTTATTGTAAGGGGAGGAGAAGAAAGGTGATAGCTCAGAATTGTAAACCAAAGTGTATGTTAAAAAAAAGAAGATGAAAGCAGAGGGAATCCCTTTGCTCAGATAAAATGAGATCATACTTACATGGGTAAATAAAGATGCAGGAGGCTAGGATCATGTATAACCAGTAACTCTAACAAGAGAAATCCACGCATTGCTTTAATTTAAAAATAATTTTGCTCTTATTCTTTTCTAAGGAAAAACTTGCTTCTCCCTTTCCAGAAAATGCATTCTGTGACTTCTGGGAGAAGAGATTATCATTAGATGGTACCATAGACTATTTTCCATTATCATCTGACTCTCTATTTATCATTGTTCTGTCAGTTCATGCCTTTCGAGTTCAGAGCATCATCTGGAGATGAAATATTTTGCTAGGGAGCTGTTTCAGTGAAGATATCAAAGACATGCAGGAAACCAAACAAAATACTCTATGCAGTTTAGATGACTAAGTGATGTTATTGAAACTTTTTTTCTTTCCATTGTGTATGTAGCTTCAATGATGCAAAAATTTCAATTTTCTATTGTAAATACACATAGAAGAAGTTGAATTTGTGTAAGAGACTGATCTTTTGAGTGTGAGATCCAGGCAGCTTATAACAAAGTGCTACTGAGTAATTTATGTTACTACTTTTATCTGGCATCTGCCCAATCATCTCAGTCTAAAACTGTCCCTTTGACAGATTTTCATAGTTATTGGGAAGAACTTTTCATTTTCTATTCTTCTGCAGAATGCTGTAATATATGAGAATTGTGCATACAATTGTTAAATTTTGTGTTTGTCTGTTTGTCTATCTTCAGCCTATCTTAAAGGTGTGATTGAAGAAAATAAAGAAAAATAAGCATATTGTTTCTTGTACAGAACAACTATCTCCTGAGATACAGATACAGCCACATACAGAGCTCAGGAAAAAGCAGTAATAACAAAAATCATCTGATCAAATTCAAGTACTATGAAAATAGAATATGTCATACTGGAAAAGCAGTCATAGGACAAAAGTATGGAAATTTTTGATAAACAGCTCTCTATAATGGGAACACATAGGGGAATTACGGGTAAAGGAGATGTCAAACCAAGCAAGCAAAAGGGAATTTGGTTTATTCAAACTTGTAAGATATTTCTATCAAACTCAAACGGCCTATGCCTTTGACCACAGAGGTTTTTCAGTCCTACAAGCCTTTTACTAATATTACTGATATCCTTTGTGAATAAACACTTAGGAAGCATGAATAGCAAACCATTCTATTTTTTCTGTAATAAAATGAAAATGATTTTTTTGGGGTAAGACTTTTGAGAAGTAAAATTTCAGAGTAAAAAGGAACAGAATTGGAGCATGTTGGCAAGAAAAGTCACACAACAATATGGGCAAGACAGACCCTTCAATTAACCAACAAGAATGTTGCTAATACCAAATGGGAAGATGTAAATTCTCAGCAGTGTCCAGTGACAGGACAAGAGACAATGGGCACAGATTAAAATACAAGAGCTAAGGAGAAACTGAAAAATAAATTTTTCTTGGTGTCAATATTTAAGATTGGCCTAGCTAATCTAAGAGTTCACTGACAACCAGGAAGCTCACACCAATCACTCCTGTCCCACTGTAAAGTGACTGGATCTATTTCTTTGTCCTGGGGGCAGTTTTCAGGCACCTAGATAAACTAGAAGGTAACAGCATATGATCACCTTGGGGCTGGAAGAGAATCTGGAAAAAACTAGGGAATACTGTGCTTCTTTTGGTTAGGAGCAATCTATTATATTGGTTCAGCATCTTATTTCAGATGTAAGCATAGAAAATTGCAGAGCCTCGTGTTATGAGCAGTGCAGCCTGTGTACATCTCCAGAGAGCCAGTAGCACAGTAGGAGTCATGAGTTTAATAGAATGCATAAAGCATGTTTGGTACATTTGATGAAAAGCAGGCCCAATGAAAACAGGGAAGGAAGATTAGAAAGGGCTAAAATTCACTTGGAAACGGGTAATGGATATGGGCAGATACACAGAAGTTAGCTCATGGGATCTGAAAGCTGACATGTGCCATGGGAAGAAATGACAGGTTCAAAATTTGTCTGTCCTGACATGTGAGATCCCTGATGCTGACTCTAAGACAGGTTTCCAGTGAAAGGCTCTGCTTTAGTTAAATGATGCTTAAATTGTGCATCTTCTATTTGAAAAACACTCAGAAAAACAGTGTTTAGTCTGAATGCTAACCTTCAAATGCCACTAAATACATATTTTCTATGGTCAGCTGCTAATCTCAGCTGTAGCTGAGGGAAAAGTAGATATTGAATTGGTCAGTTGAAGGTTTTTCCATAGATAAATCCAGCTCAGGCATCCCATCGGATATGCAGCTTATTGATGCTAATCTAAGTAACATTTTTTAAGGAAGAAGTTGTAAGCTGATATGTTAAGCTTTGACAAAGTGTTGTTTTGGTAGGTGCGAACATTTTCTACAAAGAAAAAAGTACTGAAAAACTAAAAGTAACTCTGGGAAAATCCAGAAATGTAACATTTCATCTTCAAAAACTTCAATCGAGTTTTAATCAGGTCCCAGGAAATGCAGCATTAGAATAATTTTCAGAAGCCTCACACACCTGAAACACACAGTGGCGTGTTCTCTCCTGGAGGCTTCAATCAACTGAGACATGAGATTATATTTAATCACTTATACTGGTACTGTCCCAGTGTTCTCAGTGGAGTAGATGACAGTTTATTTCCAAGTATGCTGCCTGTTTAAATGAAATTACTGAAACTCTAGCTCTCCTTCAATACAGGATAAATCTATTGTTTTTAATAAATGTACACTGATATAAGCATATTGTGATCTGAAATTCATAAAACATTTCAAAGTTTTCTTGCATATTTAGACAACTCTTTCCCCTTCCTCCTGCATTTGGAAGACTTCCTAGTCCAAGGCTGGAAGAATTGTGCTCATGCCCAGTTCCACCTGCAGAGGGTATTACCACAGAATCTGTTAAAGTTTGAGTTGCAGTTCATAAATAAGCATTAATGTAGGCTGAAATAGTGACAAAATAGGTTTCCAAGGCTGACTGCAAGTTCTGATCGACTGCAGAAGCGAGTTTCCATTTTATTAATTTGAATATACATAACATGGAAATTACCTAATAAACAGGTCAATGGGAAAGATTGTCCAACCATGAGATTAGTTAATTCTTTTTGGTCAAAGGCTATTTGGATTATCATTATTCTACCTAATAATAGTGAATATTCTCTGGCTTATTTAAGGTGAAACAAAATTATATGTTCATAATGATCCCATCTACTGTAAATCAGTGAGCAGAACTGTTCTCTTAATCAGTCTTGCCATAAATAATCATAATTTAGCAGCAAATATAATGGCTTTTAATCAGTAAAAAACATTCTGTGCAATGCAACTTTGATTTTTGATTATGTGAATTTTAGTTATTTGTGAAAGCAATGCAATACATGGAAATTTACTGTCCCTTTCCCTAAACTTTTTTCTCTGGATCTATATGGTTATCAATGCATTTTTGGTTTCCTTTAAAACAAGTTTGGAGTCTTCTTTTCAACACTTATGGAGGGCTCTTCATAGAGGAAGATGTTCTGACTTCTATGAACTATTTGCCAGCAGTATTTCAGCAAGGGATCAGAAATATCTGTGCTGATTGATATGTTGGAAACTTTTCAACTTTCCTACCCTCAGGAAGACTTTCATTGCTTTCTTTCCTCTGTGCCAGTTTGCTGCTTTATCACATATATTTTTCAAGTTCCGCTGTCTCCAATGCCTGAACTTGCAATGTTCACCACACATGGTTTTCTTTTTTCCCAGAGTTTTTCAATTTATATATTTGAGCAAAAAGTGAAAGAGGTATAGGTCAAGTAAGTTGACTTCAGATATGTTCATTGCTGTTGCACTTGTTAGGGTTTGGAAGTTCAATAAATGCAGAATCACAACAGCAAAACATGGAAGTGGTTGACATCCTGCTGCAGACAAAGTATGTAATTTAAAATACTTAAAGTAAGTTCCCTGCTGCAAAATCCAGATAAATGAACAGGAAAAAAAGTATTGAAGAAATGGTGATAAGAGATTGAAGAGATAAAAAATATTTGAAAAATTCTACCTCTTTTGTAGAATCAGAGGCAGAAGAGAACACAGGCTTAAATGCAAACCAATGAGGTATTTCAAACATATAATAAGAATTCTATCTGTTGGAGATTAAAACAAAACCACCTACCGTACCAAATTAAACATGAAAAATGCAACAGAAGTTACTATAAAAGAGAAATGTTTATTTGTAGAAGTTTATACTTATAGTTTGTTTTATTTTATCTATTTTCACAATTTACTATTCTGTCTTCCAAGAACTCTTTCTATATCTCATCTAAATATTGCTTACTGTAAAATCATAATTAACTTGCTCTCAATTACCTGTCTTGCAATTACTCATAATAATCACCAGTTGTAATAGGTCATCTATTGTTAAAAGTATTCTTATGGAAAAGAGACAAAGAAATCTAAAACTTAAAAGAGCAAATACCAAAGGGAAATAATTCCTGTAAGTCTGGGATTTCAGGAATTTAGATGTGAATGCTGGGGATAGTAATTCCAATGATCAGTTTTTATCTGTTGGATATGAAATATAGTACATCATACATTATGGGTGAATTCAGTAGCCACCAAAATTTTTTGCTGATGGCAGAATTACAACACAAGCAAGCAAGAAACTAAAAGCAAGTAAAATTCAAAGATACTCTGAGTTACAAGTAAATATCTGATTGTTGCCATTGACTTCAGTGACTGTAACACACTTAATGGGGTTTGAAATGGAGTAAGTGGCATTATACTCTTCTTTTTGGTGTTCATATTAGGATTACAGTTATCATTTACACAGTGATATATATTTTGACCTATTTTATATTTTTCAAGGTATAGTTTCCTGTCTCAATATTCATTTACACTATTCTTATAATAGCTTTTTATTTTATTTCAAAAGAGCATTTCTCCTATCTTGTGCATGCCTCTAAAGTGCTTTAAGATATTTACTAACTGAAATCTTTCTTTGCTTTTAAAGCTCCTGTTTATTTCTTCATGACTCCAACATTAATGCTTGGTGCATATAGGTCTGCTTTCACAAAATTTAATGGAGGAAAGTCAACATTTACCTTTTGTAATTTTATTCTCACTATATGCTAAAATTATTTCTGCATTTGACAGAATCAACAGATTGGTTATATAAAAGTGTTTTGCTTGCTCAGGTTCAGATGCCCCAGTTTGCTCATAACCAAGAATCTGTCTATGCTGTGAGACTTAACAAGCCTGAGAGGAAAGCACCTGTTAGAATCCTAAGTTCAAGAAAAGTGTTTATCCTATTAGAACCTGTTCCAAAATAAGAACTACTGAGAAAGATGTAAGGAAAAAAGCTGCCAGGTCTTTCTAATTTATGCTTTTTTTTCATCAGCTGCTGCCTGTTTGCAGTATTTACGTGCCAGTGCAACAACTTTTAGAAGCTCATTATTCCTGCATGGCCAATAAAACCACAGACTAGTGTGTAAAATCCTGTGTATCATTTGTTGGAAGAGGAAGCAAAGATCTTGAGGGTGAATTTTTCATTTAATTGGAAGCATTTATGTCTCACGGATGAACAAGAATTATGGTTTAGTGGTGAATATTTTATATTTGCAACAGTCTTATAAAACCTCTTTTATTCTTGCTGCAAGAAACAAATTGTGGGAGAGGATGAGGATGTACATTTACATTTGAAGGGAAAAAAATTGAAGCCATTGTGGCTAAGTCACACTGATACAGATTTGAATGTTATATGCTTCCCTGTGTAGTGTCTATATAGATCATGTGGCTGAATCTTATCCTCACAGCAGAGAGCTAAATACAAGTAACTGCTCCTGTGGCAGAAATACTGGCATGTTTTGAGTGTGCTAACATTGGAATTCTAATCCCAGGTTCAAGAATTATTTAAGAACAAATGCAGCTAAATTAGTGAATGTATTTTAAATAGTGTATTTTAATTTACAGGTAATAAAATGGAAAAAACCCCCATTTACTGTCCTTCATCTCCGGAGCACATCAAAGCCTGACTGAATTCTCTGCATGAAGAGAGGAAGAGAAGCACCAGATGACAGCATTGGGCTGCTATTTATACAAAGTAGTAGGTCTGAACCTCATGTCTAACTTCACTGCTCAACAGGAGTACAGCTGCAAAATCCTTAATGGACACATTTTCTTGAGAAGGTAACCAACCACTATGGACTCCTTTTATTCTTTACTGTCAATATCATTGATAGAACTTATCCTAAGGAAGTAAAATGGATAGACCTAAATATTAAAATAAGTGCTAAATAGAGCTGACATGATTTCATCCTTCAAATGGTACCAGATTGCCCTAAAGGATAATTCTCAGCATCAGTAGAAATCATGGATATCAGTGGGAAAGGAGTTCCCTAGGAACTACAGCTGCCAGTTTTCCAGTTGACATTATGAGTGAATACTTGGGCTAAAAAAGTGGTTTACTTGATATTTTATGGACAAATTATTTTTAAATATCTAGCAAATCCAAATTTATCTCTGAAGTTTTGAGCTATTATTTCTAGTCCTGGTAATATACCCCAAGCAATAATAGCACTTTTTGAAGTCCTGACTTTTAGAGATTTCAAATGCCCATGTTTCTACCTCATGCTTTGTAATTGTTAAGCAAAGACACACAGACTTATGTTAACACACATATTCTTAAATATCCAAATCAAATCCTCCAGACCATTAATGGCTTTCTTTAATTTTTTCCTGAATTACCCATGCAATCTAGAGTTAGTGAGGTGCCTCCTTTTTCTCATACATACATGATTGATATAAGTTATGGAAAATGTCAGTGTTCAAATATGGACTGTTGTTTCTTCACATCTAGAAGAACAAAAGCTATTACGTATTTTAAAAGATGTTATCATTTTAATTTTTACTATTATGAGTTAAAAATGGCAACCTGAATTAATAGTCCTCTGCATGTTTGCACTTACTAAAAAGCTATACAGAAACAATCCAAAATCTTTCATCATTTTTTTTGGTACAATAGCAGTTTCCGCTGCTGTTCATTGAGAGAGAAGTTTAGTGGGTTTCTATTTGCTTTCCTTTCATTTAAAACAAAAAGATTAGTCAGACAGTTCTATTCACAAAGTTAGAACACAAAAATTTGGAAAATTTAATATACAAGTATGTTACAGGACAGTATCCAATTATCTCTTCCTTGACACTCTATTGTTCTAAAAGGGTAACTGTGTCTAAAGTGTATATTGGTCTGAATTACAACCAAGGATCTGGGCACTTTCATCCTGGGAAAAGTTGACATGCATGCTTGAATTTTAACCAGTAGGGCCTGTATTTCTCCAATGAGCTTCATCAAATCTGACATACAACAGCACTTTAACAAATTTTAATAAACTAAGACATTTTGTGATAGTTTCTTCAATGTTTGGTAACAATGCCTAGTGGCTTCATAGCTCTAGGATCACAGATATTTGTTCACAAGAATCACACTCCATCTATTCCAAAATAACACTGTGAAATAAGTAACATATTTGTAATGAGTTCCTCGTATACATAAGAAATTTCAATACACGCTGGTTTAATCCACCAATTTATTTTTTTGCATTTATTGATAATGCATAATATGCTAACAATATGCACTGGATCCTACAGGAACAAAGAGTGTTTGTGTGGGGGAAATATTAAAAGGTTGTGACCTTTCAAAAGACAGTTTCACATGGTGTAGTCTGAGACTTACTCTCAGTTTCTCACCAGCAAAACCTTACAGGAACCATAACCATCATGATTTAAAAAAAATAAATTAACTTCTCTGTTAAAAAGAAGAGAAATAACAACAGCAGAATAAGAACAATTATTTTTCTTTCTAGAACTCACAGCTTAATCTGTTAGAAGTAGTTACTTTGTCAGCCAGATTTTGAAACAAGCTACTCATCTATGAATTACTTGCCTGTTTGAGGCTATGTATCATTACACCAATATGCATATTGCTAAATGACCTTTGCGGTTAAATTTAGATGATCACTTAAGGAAAAACTGTCAGTTTCGTTTCATTTCCCCAAAGTCTTTGTCAGTGCATTTATGGATCTCAGTCACCCTGGAGTAGTGGTTAAAAATATGCCAAAATGCATTCAAGATATGTGATTAGCAAAACTAACTCAAGCAGTTTCCTTTTGGTTCTTGTGGCATCTTTTTGTTTGAGAGATGCTCCTTGATTTGTTTTATTTAAAAACATGCACTACATGAATGTTTTATGATAGATATAATTTAATCTGCATTTTCCCTCAGAGGCTTCAGTCAAATTTGAGAACAAATTTTTCTGAAGTAGTAGCTCTTGAGACAGATGATAGTGGGTTTTTTTAAATTAAATGTTTTATTGTAATGAACAGGTTTTACTTCTATATAAGTGAAAGTACAGGCCTTCCAGGTTTATAAAAGAGGATGCCACAGTAAATGTTTTCTTAAGTAATTGAAGTGGATTTTCCAAGTAGAAATGCACTGATATTTACCACATTAGTGATTGCAAGGCAATTATAAAATCACACCAGCTCATTAAAATTGATGAGAAGTGTTATAGATACACATGATTTGTTAAAAGTATCATTGTAGCTGATAATTTTACAGAGTGTGCAGTGAGAAGATTAGTAAGTTATGCTTATAGTAAAAATAGGAACATTTAAATTCTTCAAAACATTTTTTGCTTACTTTTTTTGAGCAGGAAATCACAGGAAAAAACCCTTACAATTAAATATTTGGGGTTTTTCCATTAAAGTCATAGTAATAACTCCACTTAAGACCAAGACCTTCCCTGAAAACAATTCTGTATGTTTTCTGTTTCCTTTATCAGTTTTCTAAAAACAACATCAATAGCGATACACTTTAATTCGTCTTTCTGGTTTAGACTGAAATTTTAGGTTTCAAATAATGCAACTATTCAGATAGGTTTGCTTAAGAAATTACTCAGGCTCTTCTATGATCTTAAATAAACTACAGTTATTTAGTACTTCAGATATGTTTTATTTGAAGTCTGTTGAAGACCATGGGGATGTTTCTACTGACCCACAATGGCTTAGGACACACATATTTTTTATTCCAATTGTTAGGGTTTGCTGGATTCAATAGCCGAGCAGGGGTGAGGCTGCTGAAGCTCTATGTGAGCTCAAGATGAGTCTGAGCATGTAAGTCTGTGAATTTGTAGAGTGAGTGAATTTTAAAAGCATTACTGATGAATTTTTTTTAAAAGAACTGTTGTCACAGCCATATCTAAAAATATTCTGAGCTATGTTTCTATAAATGCACAAGTGCTTGGTCAAAGGGCAGAAATATTAGCAGCATTAACTAACTGATATCCAGTCTACAATACTTAAATTTGGAATAATATAAATTATATCACAAATATTATACAAATCTAGATAATTAGCAAACTGAAGGAAGTTGTATTTTGCTTCTAAAATTTCAAAAGCAGAAACAGCTACTAAACTACACAGATTGTTCTTCATAAGATGTCTGCTCAGACCTAATATGTAGCTAATTCATTTTTCATACCAAATGTAATAAGCAAACTAGAGAAACTAGCATAGCAATTTCAGGAAAAAGTAGGGAATGATTCCATCTAATATTTTGCTTTTAAACTTTGCTGTTCATCCAAGAGTTGTAAAAGTGACACCTTGTGGTAACGAAGAGCATTGTTCCAGTGTTCATTAGCCACTGAAATGGTGTTTTAAACTGCCTTCCCTGTAATACAAATAGAATAATGTTATAATTGAATCAAAGAGTTGGCCAGTAATCTTTCACTCTGAAAGATACCCTTTGAGCATCAGGTTAATGTTATTTCAGATTCAAACTGTCTTAGATGTTTTCCTAACCTTGCTCTTGTGCTTTGTAATAATTTCATGTCTTTAGCGTACTAACTGGGTTTAAACAATGCTCCTTGGGTTCAGCTGAATGTTGGACTTACTGCTGATGTAGATAAATATATACAAAGAAAATAAAACCTGAGAATCAGATTAATTGCATCTTCTTTATATAGATACCATGTGCACAAACATATCCCTCCAGGACAATACAGAGAGCAGATTGTTCAGCTATGTCTGCAGCACACTCGGGACTGTACAGTGATATCTCTGCTGCTTTCCTTTTTGTCTATGCACAGTCATTGCAGAGCTAAAGGCTAAAAGGATAGTTCAGTGGTCTTAAACAATGTTGATAAGTGGGTAGTCAATCTGCTTCCCATTAAAAGCTGCTCTCCTAGCAAGTAATCACACTTTGATCATTGCATTCACATAGTGCAGAGCCTGAACTCAGTGAGGTCTCTAATTCTGATAAGAATCAGCTCGTCTTTCTACAAGATGTCAGAACTTACTTAAAAACCTAATTTATTAAGAAATCTAATTCCTCAGCCTTCTCATTCTAGTTTTCAGTCCAGCTTTAGCAATCCTAACACTACAGATAAACCTATGCATAAACCAGGCTCCCCTCACTTGACAGCAGCTCACGTACCTAGGAGGCATCAATAAAAAAACATATTACAACTACCTTCTCATTGTCAGGCTCATAGATTACAGAAATTGAGGGCTAATGTGAGAGAAAAGTTGGTAAAAAAAATTTTAAATGAGTGATGGATTTCCCTGAGTAGTTGACCAGACACCATCCAAAAAAAATTAATATTTTTGAAAGCAGTAGTTAAATGAATTCCATCTTTGTTAAATGATTCTTCCAGGAAACGACATTGAAGAATTTGAAATATTGCATGATGTGAAGGGATTTATTAAAGAAGTAACTGTGACAGAGTGATAATCATGGTTCCTACTTTTAAAGCCTTTGTTCTACTGGGACAAAAAATGAAATATAAAGGTGATATTGAGTTAATAACACTGTAACAAGCTACGGAAGAAACAAGACAGAATGGGATAAATATCTTTGCTGGTTTATATAATTTTGGGAAAGGATCACTTAAAAATTTAATTTAACCTGAGGACTTTTTGTGGTATTCTAATGCCACATTTGGTTGTAATAAATTATTCTGTAGCTCTATATGATATTTTTAAGCTATGTATTTGAACATTTGAGAAATATTAATTTTTTTTATGTTGCTGCATTGCACAGGTATTAGAATTAGTAATGCAAAAACAGGTGTAGACACTGATGACTGCTCTAGCAAAATTCAACATTAAATATCTCTCAGTCCAATGAACAAATAACATCACAATATGGTATGAATATAATCATGAGTTAATACAAATTACATTGGAATATTAAATGAAGAAATATTTAAATCTCGATATGCAAGTTATGGTGGAATGAAGTGAAAACTTGCAGAGTTGTCAGTTGTACTTATGGTCATACTTTAAAGTCAGATCAATTTACTCTTCTTTTAGTGAAGGATGAGGCAGGTACAAGGTACAGATGGTTACTGTGGAGAGGCTGGCATGCTGGATTTTACTGCATAATTTATACATATGCATATGCCCCTTCCATGAAGTTCTCAATTTCAAAAAGCCATCTTTCATTCATTGAGGGAACTAATTAGAATCAACTTGTTAAAGGACTAGTTGATATAGAGCTGGTACAAATCAATAAAACTACAAGGAGTCAGGATTTCAAGCAAAGGAGCTGTGGAAAGAACTTGTATAATTGAAGCCTAGCTTGAATTACCATCTGTGAAGTGCCAAACAAGCTGGTAACTTACATGGAACAGAAAAATCATCTGATCCGAGAAAAATTACTAACTCTCAGAAGTCATACGCAAGGGTAACAGGAGAATTGCCAAGGTTCAAGGATAATTACTTCTTACCAAGTTAGTAAAATAAAGTATAAAAGAATTTTCTATTTTATTTTAAAATACAGCTAAGCCATTCACACTCAGTTTCAGAGTCCTATTCCTGCTTCCCAGGGAGTAACAAAATTGGCAGGTGTTGTGTAGGACAAAGGATCAAATAACTCCTCAGGTTGCTAACAGCTAGGAGAAGTGGAGCATCAATCTCATTGTACAGCTATAAGATCCAGGATAGGCAGTAGGTTTGAAGGTTGTTGCCATTTTCTCTTTCTCCAGTGAACAGTTTCAAATCTACCTGTCAAAGAAACCCGCATATTTATAGGAGAACCAACACATCCAAGGAAGGAATTAGTCTGCATCTACTACTGAGCTTTGCTTACATGAACCCTCAGACCTTTGGAAGCAGACTTCTCTTATCCAATACAATAAAAAAAATTAAGTAGATATGATAATTCAGAAGAATCTTTACTAGCTGCTGCTATAGAAGAGGAGCAAAGCAGCATCAAATCTTGACCTCTCTGAAGGTCAGTGAGTAAACAGTGGCACTGTCATGAAGCAGGTCTTAAGGCACATTTTGTACTGACTTTTAATATTTGACTGATTCAGTGACCCTCCCATATCAAGCCTGGCTAAGTGTGCAGCTGGCAGGCAGGAAACAGAATAGACTGATTGTGCTGTGGATAGCAGCAAAAGCTAACACATAGACACACACACACACATTTACATACAACTCAAAAAATGTAGATTCCTGAGAATGCAGAGACACTCCTTGGACTGTTCTGTCACTGTCACAAGTGCAGCCACCAGGATCTATTATGAATAAAGGTCTTGTTTAACATTTCAACTGATGTCTTCAGAGTAGAATAGAAAAACGAGAAGCACACTAATAAAACAACATGGTAGAGAAGAACTGGAGAAGAAAAAAACAATACAATCAAGGAAATTAATATAAAATTCCAAAGTATAAGGAGGTACACTAACAGATCAGGGAGGACTGGCTTTGCCATCAAAACCTTGTAGCTAAACACAGCAGCTGGAATCATGTCTGTGCAGTATTGAGTCAGACAGTGACAACTGCTGAGACGCAGCTGCAGAAAAGAAAACTTAGATATTTCAATCAGGTGAAGCATTTAGCAATGCCAGGAAAAATCTAATTAAGGCAGTCTTAAATAGTCTATGCCTGATGACATTTACTGCAGGATGCTTAGAGAATGGATGAATTATCTTTAATGCAGTTAGAAGATATCCATGAAAACCTTCACAGGTTGGGAAATGCATCAAAGTCTGGAGAAGCTATGTCCTCTTTAAAAAGGGCATATTGTTGGGCAGAAAAACTGGGTGATATTTGGATTCTGGCTGTTGAAAAACAAAATAGCCACAAATTATAAGTCTCAAGAATTCTGTATGTAACAGATCTGTGTTATTTTTCGGAATGCAGTATGATAATTAGCTACTTTTTGTGTTAGGCTAGCAGCTTTGCTAGAGAACTGACACAACTATCTTTTGGTGCAGGTAACAATTCTGGCTTTGGCAATACTATAACTCTTTTTCAGACAAAGTGTATTTTCTCTCCTTGAATAGAACTAGATATTCCTTCTTAAAGAAAAGGATAAGTTCTGATGGCATAAGTTAGGCATCAGAAATACCCTTTCTAAGTTTCTAAGAGGTTTCTCTGGAGAAAAAAAAACCATCCGTTTTCTATTTTTTCCCTATAGGCAGATTTCTATTTTAGTTTATTAACTCTGAATCATGCCTCCCAGATAATTTCCAACATCTGTGTTTCTTCCTAGAGAATAGCAGATGCTTGTTTAGAACCTTAGAGGGGTGCTGTAATATGTTGTTCTGTTATAAGGTTAGAGTTAGGAATAATCTTCAAATATCATGTTTGTTCTTGCTCCTAGGAAAAATTCTCCATTTATGTATATGACACTCAAGATACCAGTAAATCAGTCTGGGGTTCTGTGCTTCTCTGTGCCTCTAAATTATATCACCTTCTGCATGATTTCAAGCAACTTTAAATGAGCATGAATTGAAAGAAAAGCCCTTTGCAAAAATTCAAATATTTAAATTCTTTTGCTGTAGGGCACTTTTACTTCTCTGCACTGTTCCTCCTGAAGATTTTGGTTGCTATATAAAACAGTCTGCACACTGCTGTTAGAATTCTTCTCTAGGGTGCTGTTTGGAACTTTTATAGACAATTCTTATTCAAATCTGAATATTAAACAAGAATATCATAAAGAGCTTTTAAAAATCAAAAAATATATCTTGGAAAATATGTATGTATAGGTAGTTTAATTGTAATACCTGTTGCAGAGGTGCAGAATCAACACCCTCGACCTACTGGCCCAAGATGCAGCCCAAGAGGTGATTGGCTTTCTGGGCTGTTGGCTACAGGAGACCAGAGAATTGATAGAATGAGTCAAAACAATTCGACTCTGTGTGTGTGTGTGTGTGTGTGTGTGTGTGTGTGGAGGGGCAGGGCAAGTTCTGCATAGGTGGGACAATTCAGTGCTTCACATCCTGCCCCTGGAGCCTCTGGTCCTAGAATGTCTGCCAATCCATGTGGGACACTGGCAGCCCAAAATTGCTCCAGATGGTCACATGGGCCACTGAGGTACATTAATGTGTAGGCACGTACCTGGGGGAGGGCCCTGGGAGACCAGAGAAGATAAAAAGCAGTGGCACTGTTGTGATGCTGACGAGCCCCACTGCCTTGTATTTACAAGTAGCTAAGGCCATGCTGGATGTAAGGCATTGACAATATATACATATTTATATCTATATCTATTTCTGTCCTTTTTTTCTTTCTCTTTCTCTCTTTCTTCTGATAATTTATTGAAAGATGTTTTAAGCCAGACTAAAAAGTTCCAGTTAATGTTTTAGTAAGGGCCTTGTTGTGTCTGGCTTGAAGCTGGCTAATTCTAAGTTCCTAAGATAAAGTTTATGATGTGACTTACTTTGAACTGGTTGTTGCTTTTAAATTTGCCAAGTACCTTATTTTACCTAAATGTTCTAAAGTTTGCAAGTAAAACTTTGTTATTAAATCTCCTGAGAATCTGGATGCTTTTCTTGTGCACCACCACGGTGAACACAATTATCTTTCCCCTTACCAAGGGGAAAGGTAATTATCAAGCCCAGCAAGCTTGCAGCCTAGCAATGGAGCACATCACTTGTCCTTGTTTCAACCACCTGCACATTTAAATGCTTGTTTCCCTTTGGTTTCACCAGCAGTTCCCTACTTTGCCTTGTTGGTTTCTTGCCTTCCTTGCCCTGCGTTTTTCTCCTGGGATTGTCATATGGTGCCCTCTATGGAAGACTTTCTCAAAGATCTGCCAGCTCCACCGGGTTTCCTTTGTCCCTGCAGGCAGTCTCCCAGGGGGATCCTGTTGACTGTTGATCCATCACCTTGAGGAGCTGTTGTTGATCCTGTTGATCCATCACCTTGAGGAGCTGGAAGTTTATTTTCCTAAAGTTCATGATTCTGACTGTACTCACTACCTGACCCATATCCCTCAAGACTGCAAACTCCACACCACATCCCAGGCTGCCTCCAATACTGACATCCATGATTAGCTCACTTGTGTTGGAGACCCACAAAACCAGTATCACCTCTCTTCTGGTAGGGCTGTCTATTACCTACTTCAAGAAGTTGTCCTCCATGCACTGCAGGAGTGTCCTGGACTGCCTGCAGCTTGCTGTGCTACTTTCCCAGCAGATACTGGGGAGGTTGAAATGTCCCAGCAGGACAAGAGCCTGTGACCATGATGCCTCCTGAAGCAGAAGCAAGAAGGCTTCATCAATAGACTCCTCTTTATCAGGTGGTCTGTAGTAGACATCAACTCTAAGGTTGTCCTTGTTGCCTTGATCTCTAATTCTTACCCATGGGCTTTTGACCTGTTCTTCAGACAGCTCTTCACACTCAATTCAGCCCCTGATGCAGACAGGCAATCCCTCCACCTATCCTTCCTCTCTTCTGAAGAGTCTGTAGCCATCGATAGTCACATTCTAATAATGGGGCTCTTCTCACCAAGTTTCAGTAATGGCAACAAGGTTGTATCTTTCTAGAAGCACAGTGGCTTCTGACTCCTCCTGTCTGTTGTCCATGATGTGTACCTTAGTCACTAGCAATATCCAGCCAAAGAGGAAGAATTTGTATGGTGCTTGGTACTGCCTTATCTGTATCTTAATTTTTAAATTCCTTCTAATTTCCTAATTATTGTACTCGACCATAACCTATTTGGCATTAATCTACCTCAACAGTGAGACTTTCTGCCTTCAGTAACGCTGGACTATTCGAACCTGAGTCAACAGGCTGTCAACAGCTGAGTTCCCTCTTAAAACAAACACAAATGTGACCAAAAATTGACTGATTGCTTCAGTTCAGCTTTTCCCAGTGTATTAACTTAATTAAAGTAACTACAATAGGTAGAAAAAAGCTAGAATAAAGTGTGCTGCATCTTGTTCAAATACCCATTTACATCAAAAAGTTAGAAGTTATGAAGTAAAGCCTTGCCAAAATCAAGTTCCAGCATTAAGCACAAACCAAAAATGAAAGTGTGAATTACAATATTGTTTTAAAATAATGATAGCTTTTTTCCAGGATGCTTGTTCATAGTTCAGTTATCTCTTACTGAACAGCTATTCTGTAATTTAGCTTAGTCATTCTGGAGCCATGATCCTATGCTTTATTTGCTGTGCATTATGCAATATCTGCTTCTAACACAACTATTGTTAAATTTCTTTTCTAGGCATCACTTCACTACAGAATGTGCATGTCTTGAATGATTGCACACAACGGTTAAATAAGGTAGGTATTTTATGAATGTGGATCAAAGACATAAAATCATTAGTGTCAAATCTACACAGTAAAGGAGTGTTTAACTGGAGATGTCTAAGATGTAGGGTTTTTTTCAGACTACATGCATTCTGTAAAAACGAATTACAAATATCTTTAGTTTCAGGTGGATTTTTGGCCTCTGAGAAATTCTGCAACAGAGCTATGGGTGTTAGTCATGTAACATAGAATGGACAGAACCTAGAACAGTCTAGTCTAAATAGAATGCCTACTATCATATGAGATCTACTTTCAGATGCCAATGAAACATTTTTAATCAATGATTTAGTATTCTTTTCCAGCAAACTTCCACCTCATAGGCCATCACCCATACCTAATACTGCAACAAAAATGTTTACTTTATTGCCAGAAAAACTCCAGTCTGGAACTTTGGTCTAATCCTTCTTGCAAACAACTTTGACAGCTGGTCTCACTGTGTTGGTGTTCATCATTGAGCTCTTCAAGTATTACTGTATTGGCCAAGAACCACTAAGTAATAGCAAGAACTATCTTCCTCACAGCAAAGTAGACCCAGCTAATCTGGGTGGCTGGAACCTACCCCTGGGCCCCCTGCAACTTCAAGCATTGATTCCAGCTGCCAGGTAACCACATGTGTTTCCCCTTGAGATTTCTTTTCTCATGTATTTTATACCACATGGAATTTCATGCCACATCACCATTTTTGTTGGAACAGAAATTTACTTTTTATTTCTAGGTCAAAATGCTGAACATTTGAGTTCCCTCCTTCAAAACACAGTCATTCCAGACTGAAGGGAAAAGGTCATCAGAATTTCTTTTACCCTCTAAATTTTATTCTTCAAAACTGTTTACGGGAAACACGTATGGCTACATGCTGCAATTGCCGTGCAATCCTTAATTGGGCAGGCTGCTGTCTTGGTGTCCTCGCTGGACCTCAGCCCTTTTCTCTGTCCCCACAAGCATCGGTGCTGAGAGGGGCTGCAGGCTGCCCACGCCGGTGCGGCGGGATGGGCCCTGCCCGGCACAGTCCTGCCCTTGCAGTGCTGCTCTTGTGTGCACATCTCTGCGGGAAACTGTAGGGTCAGAGGGGCCCTTGCTGTCCTCCAGAAAAGCCTTTCACTCCTCTGAAATCACATAATGGTATTTCATACTAAGCAAGCTGTGCTTTCTAAACAAACTTGAAAAATATTTGTTTTACTCCAGTTCCTTTTCCAGTTCCAATTACAATAATATTAACAGATTAACTCACTATTGCAAAATTATTATTGGGATATATTTCTGAACCTCTCCCAAAGTCGTAGAAGCTGTACAACTTAATTTCTATCAGCTTATGGCTCAACATCAGCCAGGCAATAAGTTTGTTTCTGACATATTTCCATGCCTTCGATAAAGTTTTATCTGTAGTATTCATGTGTCTGGAAAATTCTACAAACCCTATGCTAGTACATCTATCTTTCGGTGTTGTTGTGTTCCACTCCACATATTGTCCTGTGTTATATCTTCTAATTCACATATAATATTTCTAATGGTTTATGGAAAGCCAAAGCTTTTGTTTAAAAGAGTGCATTTGCCCACTTCTCTTAAAAATAGATCCAGATTGTATTTGTGGTTACAGCTGGTGGATATCTTCAAGGACATCTGCCACAAGAGGAGGAATGATTGAAAAGTGCCATTACAGAGGAGAATGTGCTACTAGCTCTGCTCCATTCTAGGGTCTGAGCTGTGAAAGGGGAAGTAAAATTGAGTCATAGAGCGAAAATTACCTACAAAACTATTGATTCTTTTTAAAAAGTAAACAGTATTTTTGCAAAGAATTTTAAAGCTGTCTCTCCTGCAATAGAAAATTAACATTCACTTCTTTCCAGAAGTGACTTTCCACCATATTTCCATCTCCAGTTCCTCCAAAAGAAAGGTATGGGTGTATCAAGCCCGTGCAAACATCCCTTTTCAAGAGAGGTTTCAGCCCTGTAGGAATGCTTGCAGGCAACAGAATGCACATCACATTTTCAGAAGGTTGCTTCAAGTCCTATTTCCTTCTGAAAGTTTCATTCTTTTTAAGGCCAATTGAGGTTAACTATATAAAATTGAAAATAAAATACTGAAAGATTTCTTTTAAACTCCCTTGTTTAGTTAGTAGTGAGTCATTTGCCTCAGGATCTGGCCTTACTTTGTAACCTGGAAATACACAAAAACCTGCAAAGTTTCTCTGTGGTGTAGTTTATTTCTCTAAAATACCTCTAAAATATACATTACATCTTGTTCTATCACTACATTTCAAACTATTTCTCTCATACTCTAAGAACTATACTCATAAATGCAGATATTGCTATATTGAATTTTTCCTTCATTGATTGATCCTGCCTTCCTTAATCACTTATTGAATCAACAACTAAATTTATCAGCATTGACTGAATTACTTTTGTTTTCAGGTCTATGAAAATACAAATAAATATAAAATCAGTCCCAGGAAAATGTGATGAAAGAAAAATAGCCATTGGTGATATTCCCTATTTGGATAACATGTTGAGATTTAAGATGCATGTTACTCAGTCATTAAACCCTTGCGCCTTGATAATTTTTATCAAATGCATTTACATTGCATTAGTGTGAACATAGTAGTAAACTGAATAATATACTGTCTCACATTTTATTTGGTGAAAGATTTGACCAGAAGGTTCAAAAATACTTTAGTCTGAGTTGTCACTTCCCTAGAGACTTGGGACTTTTCATATTCAAACATATCTTTGCAACATTTCAGTACATTAAACAGTTTTTCCTACAAAGGAATACATTCAAGGCCTTATTTTTCCTTCTTGAGAATTCTGTGTTTTTCTTTTGGAAGTTTCGATCTGTAAGAGTTGATGACTACATTTTATGTATCTTATGCAGGCACATGTTACATAAGGAAGAAAAGAAGCCCATGAAAGTCCCAGAAAGACTATAACTCACCTGACCTTCACTGACCCTTCAATAATATTTTTAGATGCACCTCCCAGAAAAAGCAACTGGCCTTAAAGCAGGGGTAGTATGGAGAGAATGAGGGATGGAAGGAATCTTGACTACCTATCCTCTTCTATAGTTTTTCCTAAGAAATTAAGGTTTCTTAAATTTCTGTATTAGAGTCCATATATAATTGAATATCTTTATGCTTTCACTAGCTAGACTGTACTTCGAAAATTTTATTTTTGTTGTCTGCAAAGTGTCAGTTCCCTGATAGGTTTTGTCCACAAAATGTAGTCTAGTATACAGCTATATGTTTAAAACCAAGAATCATTTATGTTTCTACACCTACAGGAGACAGGGAAATATTTTTCTGTATCTTTTTGTAAGCAGACATCTATTTTTGCCATTCAGAATATCACGGGCACTCCTGTGTAAATAACATAATGAAGAAGAAATTTATAAATTAAAGATTAAAGTCAGCTAGATATTTTTATCCTCTCTGTAGTCTTAGAGATTTATTTGGTCCAACAATTGTATTGTTTTATTTCTAGTTAATATAATAGTTTGCAATAGCCTATGCCCTCAGATATCTGAAGAATGGATATTCAAGTTAATTAATTCTGTTTCTGGTTTTGTTTTGCTATGATTTTATTTTAATAATACGATATGATCAATTGTTCTTTTTATCACATTCTTTCATTAATTTTAATTAATGAAGTCATAGCATTTTTAATTATAAGAAGCCTTTGAACACAGTGAAAAATCAGCATCTATAGGATAAATGAAAGTCTTTAGAAAGTTCAGAGACTAATTAAAAGACTGGATCTAATACATCTCTTTCCCTCAGTGGTACTGGATTTATACATGTGTTGTGGTTTAAGCCCAGCTGGCAACTAAGCCCTACACAGTTTCTCGCTCACTCCCCCCTGGTGAGATGGGGGAGAGAATCATAAGGGTAAAAGTGAGAAAACTTGTGGGCTGAGTGAAATACAGTTTAATAAGGAAAGCAAAGGTTCTGCAGACAGCAAAGCAAACCAAGGAATTCATTCACTGCTTCCCATGGGTAAGGTGATGTTCAGCTATCCCCAGGAGAGCTCTGTTGTGTATGATGGCGACTGCGAAGAAAATGAACTCTGCCTCAGCCAAAACAAGCACAACAAGACCTTAAAGGCTTAAATAAATGTAAACACTTAATACTGAGGCAAAATGTTGATATACTCTAATTTTTTTTTAAAAATATCTGAATTTATTTGAATATGTAACTTTGCTACTGTTCTGGAACACTTGTTTCTTTTTTCTGAACAAGAACTTTGCTTCAAATGTTGGGGTTTTTTTAAGATCAGTAAATATTTAATATCCTTTTCAAAGTAGTTTCTTTCCTTTGGAAGAGTCTCTTGAAAACTGATAATTTTTTTCTGGCATAGGTCGTATGTGATTAAATGAATGAAGTGCATCTATATTTCTGTCCTGTGATGATCATGGCCAAGCCAGTATTGTTTTAATGATAATTATTTTCTCAAATTAAGAAAACAAATAAGTTTGGGTTGGTTGTTTTTGTTTTTTTCTGGCACTGCTATTCAGGGAATGATTTTTCTGGATTTTTGTCTGGAAGAAATAAATGTAATATTTTGTAGCATCCTCTATTCACCCAGTGAGGACTTTCTTTAGCATTGTACATGTCAGTGAAATTGGAGATACATGTGAACAGGAGCTTGAGTAAAGGTGAAAAATATGTGAGTGCTCTAAGATGATGATGCTTAATGATTTTGAATGGAGAATTACAAACATTCAGGTTTTAATAGCTATTCTTTAGTGATTTTTAGTGGTTTAGTGGGATAGGAAATTAAGTTGGTGGCTATTTCTTGCATATAAAGGCAGGAATGTCTAGTTGTGGATGCTGAAGACCTCCAGTTATATGTAGGAAGTAAAACGTAGAGCTTATTACAAAGAAAAGGAGCTATAGATTCTTAGCTACTCTTGAAGCACAGTGATTGATATCAGATAGGTACATGATCCTAGAAAAAAGACTTTATCTGATAACTGAGAGATTCTATGTTCTCTCAAATAATGTTTTGAAAGTTTGTTTGGTTTTTTTTTTCAATCAGTTGTTTTTAGAAGGTGTTGGGGAGGGGTGTTAATCTTTCTAAATTCTGAATCCAGAATAGCACATCAATTTGGGAGGCTACCAAAAGAAGATTATAAAATCTATGCCTGCTAAAATGTTTTGTATAGAAAAAAACCTATTTAGTGATTAAGAGGTTATTTTTCTTACTTTTTCTCTGCAAAACTTCTAAAGGGAAATTGAGTGGTAGGAAAAAAGACATTATTTATTGAACTTTTGCAATTGCTGTTAAAATCCAATACTTCAGTTCAAGCTGAACTGTATATCACTGACTAACCTTGAACCATCTTTAATGATCCTTCCTCTGTACCTTGAACATCCTTTGAGTGGAGTGGCAGAATGTGGTATGCAGGGAGGATCCATTCCCCCACCAAGTGTCTGAACACTCTACACAGGTGCAAGGCTACTGCTGAGGAGTCACAGTTGTTTATGGTCTTATTAAATCCAGCTGAAGTAAAAAACAATTTGAAACGGCCAAGTGACTGCATCATCCCATGGAAAAAAAAATCTGTTTGTCAATGATAATGTTAAACTTTCATACATGTAGAAGTATGCATTCTAGTGTATCACTCTGAAGAAGTAACAGAAGGTTGAGTTGCCCAGTGAATATTTTCCAGTGCCAATCTTAGTACCTGTGGTAACTGGGATAGTGTTGGGAGATTAGAAGTGTTCAAAGGATATTTCCATTTATACTATAGATTATGGGTAATCAGTTCTTCAGACATAAACTTTAGCTTAAATAGCAGTGATGGGAAGTTAAGCACAAAAATGTAGGAAGAGATATTGTACATGGATGGGTCTGCCATTTAGATAAATGTTTTTCACTGTAGTTTTCAGGAAAGATGCCGTGTTAACCAAAATAAAATTCCAGGAAGAAGGAATTTGCTTCAGAAGCACAGCATTTGTAATCTACAGAAATTTATAATGACCAGCTTAGAACTATCTGCCATAGAAACGTGTATATTTGAATGGAACTTCCAGCCAGCTTTTGAGACTGGCTAGAACAAGAGATTTTTGAAGATATGCAAAATAAAGCCAAATTCATTGTTACCATCAGAAATAGGCAGAATTAGACTTACTCATGGAATTTTCCATACAGCAGGTTCTTTTCTGCATGAACGAGGAAACTTATTACTCTAACTGCCTTCCTTGTTCATTTCTCTGAAGAGAAGACTTTTTTGAGTTCAGCATAAAAATTCAATAGAATCTTTCACTCTAGATAAGATTTGAAATTTATAAGCTGTCTTTTCAATCCTCAAAAATTAAAATAGCAATAAATATATAAATATACATCTTTAAATTTTTATGCCTATCCCCCCATTCTGAGAATTCTGCACTTTTTTCCCCCCACAAATGTAAAACTTGTTCACTGAATTATGTCACACCTTTTCTAGGGTATTTTTTTTTAATTCTGATATCATGCTTATAATCTTTTCTGTCTTGGTGTCATGTACTATTTATATAATAGTCCTTAATAGAATTTGATCCTCGATTGTTTTCTCCTCTTGTTCCCTGTTACATTCCACCGTTTTTTCATCTTAATTTGTATTTATGCTCCTTTAGTTTCCTTCTTTCCTTAAGGATTTTCTCTGAGTTGATTATTAGTGCTTAGGCTGTCTGTTTATTCTTGGTGACTCTCCTTCTCTTTCACTGAGCCCTCCTAAACCTTAACTCCATGTCTAGCGTTACATTAACATTCTATAGTGGAAGCTCCTTGCTCCACTTTATTTCCCTTTTTTTTTTACAAGGTGCACTTAGCATTTTGCGGCAAGCATACAAGACAGAAAAAGACAAAGCAAAAGTTTTACTGTCATCCTTTATTCTATTCTTTTAAAGTATATCTAGTATTATGCAAACGTGGTGTGCAAAACCATACTGTCATTTCTGTATTGGTTCTGTGGAGTACAATGAAGACAAATTGTTCAGAGAATAAAAAAATTGTTCAGTGCAGATGTTGTGGACACTTCTGATGGCATGGCAGATCTCAGAATCACAGAATGGATGCAGTTGGAACTGTGAGTAATGTTGTTCAGTCCCACTACTCAATCAGGGTCGTTCTAGAGCATAAGGCACAGGATTGTGTTCAGATAGTTTTAAATATCTCCAGTGAGGCAGACTCCACAACCTCTCTGGGCAGTCTTTTCCAGTGCTCAGTCACACACACAGTAAAGTCTTCTGCATACTCAGGTGTGGCTTCCTGCGCATCAGTTTCTGCCTGTTGCCTTTTGTCCTATTGCTTGGCACATCTGAGCAGAGACTGGCTCCATGCTCCTGGCACCCTCCCTTCAGATACTGGCAGACACTGATGAGGACCTATCTCAGTCTCTTCTCCAGGCTGAACAGGTCCATCTCTCTCACCCATAAGACAGATGTTTCTGTCCCTTAATATTATTCATTGACCTCTGCTGGAACTTCTTCAGGAGCTCCATGCCTCTCTTGTACTAAGAAGCCCAGAACTGGACACAGCACTCCAGTTATGCCTAACCATGGGTGAGTAGAGGGGCAGGATCACCTCCCTCAGTCTGCTGGAAATGTTGGTATATTCCATGAGTAGTAGTAACCTGAGGGAAATGTTTAATTGAATGGTGTTTTACTGGCTGTGTAACGGGGTGCAGAAAATAAATATAGTCAAGCTTTGGTTTTTGAGTGTTTAAATCTTTAGGTTCATTAAGTTGGCTTTTTTATCAACTCAGAAATATCAGACATGCAGCATAGGACTACTGATCCTACGTCTTATTGACAGGGGCTGTAATTAGGTGCTCCAGGAAAGAGTTGCTATGGTGTGCTGTGATTACATATTTTCCTAAAGGAAAGCTGTTACTAGTACAGCTTTGAAGCATGGCCTAACCATGTACTAGGCTATTTCATTTCACCTAATGTAACTCTGGAGGATGTTCACATTTATGTGGACATCTTTGACTTGTGGAGCTTCACTATTGTCTGTCAGTCTTATTGTGGCAATTATAGTTCTTACTATATCTAGTGTCATGAGTACATTAAAAAAAAAAAGCTGGTTTACTTCTTCAGACACTAAATTTTTCTGGTTTCTAAGAAACATTATGGGATTGCAGATAAATATTATTCACCTGGCTCTTCTAGACACATGGAATTTGCCAGGTTCCTGGTTATTGTTACAGACTGAGATCACACTCCAGAGCATTGTCACTCCTGTGAACATGACACTTGGATGGTAAGAGAGTGATGAGAAATGAGCCCTTGTTCTCCAAGTACAGGCAGTCTTCAGTGCATTGCAAAATGAAATTCCAGATTTTCTAAATCTCAGTCTTCTCAGATAATAGTGGGATTTGTTTTGTTCTAGTTTTAAGGAAAGTCACAAAACTGCTCACTTGTTTTACAGTTTTAGACTTGCTGTAATTGTGACTATCTAGTAAGAAATAAAGAGGTTTTGTAGAATTTGAGATTCATCAAGAACTGCTGGCTAGATTTCAAATGTAAAAATTGCAAAAAATAAAGTTGGCTGCAATTTCACCGTAATTTTGATTATAGTAACAGAAGGACTGCAACAGATTTAAAAGGTCCAACAGCATTAAGCAGGAGCACAAAAAAGAAGTCAGAACTGTAATTCAGCATACTACAAAAAAATTAAAAGGGTAAAAATTACCAGAAGAAGTCTTCTACTTTGGTTTACAAGATTGTTTGAAATATTTTCCTTGAATTTTTATGTCTCAGAGGTTATATGCTAAACAAAATTTTTAGAGAAAATTGCAAACTGCATGCTTTAGATTTTTTTTTTTTTTTTTTTTTTTTTTTTTTTGGTGGGTGTGTCTTAGTTTTTTTTGTAATTTGAAGTTGCAAATTATCAGGGAAGATAAATTCCCCTGCTTCCATATCTGACATATTTTTATGACAACTTAATGTAAATCTAATTTTTTTCCTCTTGTATTTCATTTTATAATAAGAAACTGTTGTAGATCATGGGTGGACTTAGAGGCCTGTGGAGACAAAACATTTTAAAATTCCTTGTTGTATTGGAGTAGTATCATGGAAAAGAGGAAAAATAAATAAATACTTTCCATTCCATAGCATGCTATACTTCATTAAAAAAAAAAAAAAAAACAAAACCAAAAACATTATAATAAAATAAACTTATTTGAAGCATCTTGTGAAAGCATGTTCTCAAGGCATATTTTTCTATCATGTGATCTCAATTCTTCCAGATTCAAGCATCTAGAGGACTGAAATAAACGATCTGTCAGGGAATCAGCATTTTATTTGGTGTCACTAAGAGATTCTGTCCCACTTCATAGCACACAGTGGCTGAATTTTAGCACAAGTGGGAGCAATTTATGAGAGACATTCCCACTAGTACTTAAAACTAAAAAAATTAAAATTCAAATACTTTCGGTTTGTACTATAACAACAACCATCTTTGTGGCTACTGGGAATTGCATGTGTATGGTACTACAATTGCCTTCTGTCCTCCCTACACTACAGATATTTCTACAGATATCCACTACAGATATTTAGATTGATTTCTAAATCTAGATATTTAGAAATATAGATTTCTATTTCTAATCTAGAATATGCCTTCTAGATTATTTTCTCTGACCAGAGGTGACAGAAAGTCCTGTCTTCTTCTAAAGAATTCCTCCTTATGTTTTACTGCTGAGCCTAACACTGGACCACTACCACAGGAACAATCTGAATTTTTTCCACTTCTAATATTTAAGCCTGTATCAAACCTTTTAAAAATGAAGTAGTATTAGTTAATCATGCAAGCACCTTCCAGTATTAATTCATCTCAAAATATACTAGTTCTTTATACTTAATTTTCTAGCTTTTAAAAAAATATTTAAAATTTTCAGACTAATATTGTATATAACCCAATTTTTGAATAGATTTCTTGCTCATTAAGTTATTTTTAGATAGTAGAATGTCTGTTTAGTGAATGAGTCCTCATATCCCAGACAAACTAATTTATCATCATTAGGGACTAACATCACAAATTTATGAGCTGAGTTAAAAAAAATAAATCTAAAAAACTATAACAGTAGAAGAATAAGCAAGAGGTCACTGTCTACAAAATTTGGTTTTAGATTTTAAGACTGCAGTTCTGAGACTACTACAGATAAAAGATTTTGAAATAATTTCTTATAGATAAAATAGGAAAGAAATTATCTCCTTGTCCTTTTATTACCAGGGTGTTTTTCATGAAAATTGCCCTCACCCAAGCCATATAGATATCTAATGACTTTTATGGGCTTTTGAAGAAGATTGTTTCCATTTCTGAACAGAATGATGAACGTACAAATAAGTTAACACTGTTTCTGCAGTTCAGAAAGAGCTGACAGATATAGATCAGTCCTCATGGAAAAGTCCGTGTCCACTAATCCAAACTCCATCAGTTAAAGGATCCATGTTCCTGTCCCTTTGGATGAATCAGTAATAACATTTATTTTCGCTCTTTACATTTCTACACAAACCTGCTAACCTTAGTTCTTACACGTTTTTTTTGTATCTTTTACGCCAGAGTTTACCCTTAGTCCCGACATGGCTAAGTAGAAATAAAAACACCATTCATCAGGTAAATGCTGATGTTCCAAGAGGCCCATCAGGAATGCTGTGATGAAGGCATTCAAGAAAAAGGTGAAATTGGAATGATATCTGTACTATCAATTTCTATACTGTTTGTCGAACAATAGTTAAAACTAATCTTAGTGATGAAAAGCAGCTAAAGCAGAAATTGTTGGATAAAAGAATAAACAGCTACACAGTGGGAAACAACAAAATAATGTGCATCAGATATATCACAGTTTGCTCAGAATAAAGTCAAAATTTATAGCTTCTTTAAACTTAAACTTTGGAAAAAACACTAATGTAAATGCAAACATTGCATCCAAACACTTGTACTTGAAACACTTACACCCTCTAGTCCAATTAGCTAAAAATCTATCTTTTTTACAAGATTTTTTTCCTGCAGAAGTAAACTTTAAATTGATATGAAAATATAATCTGTATTACAGAGAATCATAATGTTACTGCTATTTCAATGAACTAGAGATGCTAATTTATAAATTAAAAGTAAAAAAGATGTTTTATGTAAAACAGATTTTTATGTTTGTTAAAAGGAGCAATGGGTTAAAATATTACCCTAGGTAATCTATTCAGTATAAAATGGCTAGAAGAGCTTTGACAAGCTCATTAAAATTAATATGAACATCTTAATGGGTCAGGCTGGCTCTCATAAATTATTCAGTGAAGTAATTATGTTGTTCAACAAAGCATGCTTTTTTTTTTTTTTATTAAAATGTAAGCAAAATCTTAACTAGTAGCTAATTTCCATTTCACCCTGAATTACTAGTTTTATCTTCTGGGGGTTCCATAACAAAATCAGCTGCAATAAACACACCCTGAATTACAGCATTGTGGATCAGTGAACTTTATTGCCTTGGGTATCCATGGCTACCAGTCACTGAAGAACAAAAGAGACGAAGATTTGACAGCAATTTATTCTCAGCCAGGAAACCACAAATCAGGTTGATTTTACACCTGTTTTAGACATGAACTGAGGCTACTGCCTGTCAGGTTTAGGAGTGTGTATGTGTGTCTGTCTGTGTACAGTTTGTAATGTGATAAGGAGTGGTGGGAGCCTGCTTGCAAGAGGAGCTGGATTGAGAAAACCAGTATAAAGGATATGTTGATAATTCCTGTCCAGTTTTCATCAGTTTGTATAATCTAGGAACACAAAAATGTACAAAGAAGGCCTCCCCCTGTGACTTCAGTTCTCTACTATTGAAGACTGCTCTTCTAAAAAAAAAAACCTTTCATGAACTATAAAAACTGCATGTTTAAATGCTTGTAGTATTTGGTCCTTTTAATTCTGCTGGAAGATTGTGATAGCTAGGGACATACCTCTAATTCTCTACCTGTTCATGCTCTGCAACAAGTACGGTATTTATCTGATTAAAAATAACTTTACAAAGTTTCCTTTTTTTTTTTTTTTTCCTTCTTCTTTCCTGGCTAAACAATACTTTTTTAGTTTCCTTTGAAGAACCTTTCTCCTTTTCCCTGCACTTTTACTTATTCCATCTCTGCAGAAGGACTCAGCAAAGATCTGGTACATTAAGTTCACTCTGTTTGAAAATACATGAGCAGAACCATGTACCATGCTGCAGAGGACGTCTTCTCAGCCTCTTCTAGACTGGCAGTACAGTTTGCTGTGCCTCTTGGAAATATTTTCTGAGTACTTACTGGGATGTTATTTATATTTGAACAGCAATGATGAAAAAAATGTGAAGTTCTTGATTAAAACTCACAGTACTTATATTGTATATAACCAATGAATTAAAAAGACTCACCACCAAGACCTGAGGGCAAAATAAATGGGGTAGAAATGGTTGAGTAAACACACATTAGCTTTGCTGACTTTAAATTTTGCATCAATGTAGTATTACCTTGTCTTCCCTCTTTAGTTCAGCTGAATGCACATCTCTTGGTAGCATTTGTTCTGGACCATTTTGAAAATTTAAAGAAAAAAATTGCAGGTTGCTTTCCCTGTTTTACCTTCAGGCCTGACAAAAAATCTAGACTTTTAGGAGTTTCTCTAGGTGTAAATGGAGATGAGCTTAAGTATTGTCATTTTGAATTTAGTTTTATAAGTATCATCAAATCAGTTGTTGTATCAGCTTAATTTATTTCTTTGTAAATATTCCAAATAAACTTCCAGATTTTTGTAGTGTCCTGTTTTCTATGAGAAATGACATTTCATCAAAACTTCATAGGAAAAAATTAGAGAATGCTCTGTTCATTAACAATTATTCGCTTACCTCAAATAAGTTTGCTAGCTTCTTAAAATCTTTAGAATTATGTAGAACAATAAGGTTTTCTGATTTTGTTACAAGTTTCCTCACTTTAAAATAATTTCCTCATTGTTTTTAGAAACAGAACATCTCAAAATATTTTTACACATTTGACTCTCTATCACTTCAACCTTTTTTTATTCCTTCCACCCTTTTAAAAAATTTCCTTAGTTCTTCAGACATGGACATTAATTTTAACAAAATATTAATACTAATAGAATGAAAATATTCCTATTTCTGATTGAATAATATCTGCATCTTAAATTATTTGTATCTGTTGAACTCAAGATACTCTAAAATGGGGTAATTCATTAAGAGACAAATGAAAAATGAACAGTCTTTCAGGTGTTTCTCTTGCATTGTCTTAGTAAAATAACTTTAACATTTTGATTTTAGGTCTGAAAAGACAGAAAATAGTATCTTTGTAGAAGCTCTTCTGTGATATCTGCTGTATGAATTGGCACTTGCAGTGTGAAACTGCCATGTAGGAATACTAATCCTGGCTGGAATCCTTCCAGTTCTATCAAATTCTTTCAGTTTCTGATAAATAATTAGTTTGCTCTGGTCATAATCCGACAAAAGGATATTTCTGGAAGTCATACTATCACGATTGGACTTTTAAATAGAGCACAATGATGAAAAAGTTTATGTATGGATTTTAAAGTATGATAACAAGTTGAAGACTCACCATTTTTTTCCACTTGGGAAGCTATAGCACAAAAGGTCTTCATGGGAACAATGCTGTGGTAGATGTTCAAAGAACAAAAAAAAGGCGAGTGAGAGGTAGACATGTAAGACTTCATATGATGCTTTGAAAAATCTTCTGTCAAGAGGATATACCCACTGTGAAATGAAGAATTTATATATGTAATGAAGAGTTCAAAAGCGTATAATTTTTTAAAGACCAAGAATAGGGTTACAATAGTAATGATGCAGTCTTGTCTTTCACATAGACCAGAGATAAGAACAAAGTCTTACGCTTGCATTATTATAGAATAATTTTTCTTATGTTTATGACATTTTCATTGTTCAGGGGGAAAGGGTGGAACATGAACTATGCTTTTCTATTCTTGTGAATTTTACTGTAATATATTATAATATTACAGTGCATTATTAATCCATAATAAGTCTTTTGGTTATCTCTAAAATTATATGAGAAAGTTGAAAAATTTTTGAGGAATTGCAAATGTTGCATTTCTTTGGTTTTCTAATTGTATTGGATGTGCTCAAGGACTTCTTGTGTCTTCAAGTAAAGTGCAGAGAGATTATAGAAAGGAGGGAACGATATCAACTGAGCTATTTTATGCCACTTACCTGAGTGCCCCTGCTTTTTCAGGGGCTTATCTCAATGTGTTTAAGACATGCTCACGGAAATGAGCTGTTGAGAAAAGCTGATAGGAGCCTCTCCTCTGGCTCTCCCACCAAATTACTCTGCATGTGGGCTCCCTCCCCATTCACTTGGGAGAAGCTTTTAAGTTGAGACTCTCATGCTGAAGATGACTCCACTATAGATAGGTCTGTGTAAACAGTACTTACTGAAGGCTATCTAAAGAAAAAAACAACTCATTTTTGAAAGGGGTTTGGATGGGATACTGATCAAATATCATCTTCAGTTTTTTAATTAAGCATCTGTTGTATTAATCAGTTTGCTGATCCTGATCATTGAACCCTGTTTCACTAAGTAGAGATTTTGTTTTATATGTTGAATATGTGAAGTCTGCTATATGCCTTTGCACTTCATCATCTCAGATGCAGTTGGCAATCCATCTGTAAAAATGCCAAAAAAGGAATAGTGGTTTTCTTCCTTTTTTATATGACTAACTATTCAGTACTTAAATAATGAACTATTTTCTTCAGTTAGCCAAATTATAGATTGTAGCTGTCTAGGTGATTTCTTTCTGAGCAACTGGCTTCCTATCTCAGCTCCTTTTCTTTTCAGTTGCCTTTACTGTTTAGCAGAAACACGGAGTTTCACCTTTTCTTTAGAGTTAGAAAACATACAAATTCTAAGCCATAAAGCTCTAAAGCCATAAAGCCATATTGCTTTTCATCCTACATCTTTTTTCATAGTAAAAAAACCCCACATAAGGAGTAGATTTCTCCCATGCAGTTCTCATTCTTTTCCACATTTTGCCACATTTGAAATTCAGTGAGTTTGAATCCCACTAAAGGAGCCCTTTCATTTAGGAGACAATATCTGGTTGCCTGAAAAGCAAAGAGCAATGTTGATAGTAGTTAAGAAATTGAACTTTCCACATCAGTAATTGAGCCATATCAGCCTGTGACTGGCATTAGCTATTCAGAAAAGGTGGAAGTTAGGTATTCTTCCTTTCATAAGGTTGGAGAAGCAGCTCACTTGACATCCCACTAGGACTCTTCTTTGGAAAAGGTCTCTTTGGATCTTGCTACAGCTCGATCTTAATTTACTTTAACCATAAAGAGCTACATTTTCATGTCTCATTGCTGCTGATGTCATTCAGTTGTACAGAAGGCCACACATTGGTCTGAAACCTATTTTGTCTGGAGGTTTTATTTACTGCTTATGAACTTAAGAGTGTGAAGAATCTCTTTTCTGACCATAAAAATAGAATCAAACCCATTTCTGTGTGTAAGCTTGTTCATTGAGACCTAACATAAAGGAAAATACACACATCCCACACCCTGAATTTCCTCCTCCTGCCAAGAGTCCCTGAGGTCAGTGAGACCTAGACAAGGAGGGTGCTTCTGTGCCTATCTGGTAGAATAAAAGAAACAATGGAGGAAGGCATAAGAATATTTGGTCTGCATGTATTGTTTATATATATATATTTTGTTAAAGTGTGCATTTTAAATATGTTCTTCTGTCAAAATGTTTGTATGAGCTGAGAAAGTGTGTCCTCAATGCTAGTCATGTTCTTTACAGGAGATGAAATAGCAAAATATAAAATTAAATGAAAGCTGTGAAGGTTACATGGAGCAGCCAGGTAGGAAAGTCCCAGCACAAGGCAGAACTGGTTGGCGAAATGAGGAGGGAGAAGAATAGAGGAAAAGTATGTCATCAGCCAGTTCAGCTTCGCTGGGCCATAGCAAGACTAGTTACTCATTTCAAACTGCAAATGAGAATTACTACAAGTAGAGAAAAATACCCAGGAGACCTAAGGCATTCCTCAGAGGAAAAGAACATCAGGTAGTATATTTAAAATTTAATATTTTATTCTACCTCATTAATAATTTATACTATATTTATTAAAATATGTTTTTATTTAGTCACTTGATTAATGCTTGTTAATAGTAAAAATTAGATTTTAACATGGCAAATTTCATTTAGCTTTACTTTTCAAATAATGTAAACAATAATTTGTTTACAAATTCCATGGAATGGAGCTTTCCTTTTCTACAGATGTTACTGAAGTGTTCACAGTTCTTACTGCCTTGTCCTAATGGTGTTGACCATATAGTAATAGAAAGGTTTGTGTTCAAAGGGACCTTAAAAATCACGTATTTCTACTCTCACTTCTATAGGAAAACCTTTCACTAGACCTGATTGCTCACGGCCCCATCCTGACCCTGAACACCTCCAGGTATGGTGCATCCACAACTTCTCTAGGCAACCTGTTTCAGTGTCCGATACTGTGCGGAGTATCCAGGCCTTTATAGATTACTTTTTAGCAGCGCTTTTTGCGCGTATTTTTCAGCTTTTGAAATGCATTCATTGTATTTTTTGTTAGACAAAGGTGCCATCTTGTGGCAGAACGTTGGAAGTTGCACCAAACGATTTTAATTTTGGTGGAGAAAGGAAGTCAATTTTTTAGCAATATTTTCAGTATTGTTTGTGCTACCGTCATACATTGATGTATATACATACTGAAGATATCTGATGAACTATCTAGTGAATGTTTAGTCCTCGAAAGAAGGCACTCATGACAAATACCCGATGGCAAAAGTGTTGAGCATTGGAAAAGTGTGATAATTCTTTCCTCTACTAAGAAGCCAGCTTACGGTTAAAAGACACGCTTTATTTAAAAAAACCCAAACAACAACAACAAAAAACCAAACCCAAACCAAAACCCCACCAAAACCCAACAAAAAACAATAACAAAGAAAAGATGGTTGTTACGTTTCATTTTCAGAGAAGTGGTTAAATTACTTGTATATTTCTCTTACATCTAAAAACTGATAACAACATAGGATGAGACATTAGGGACTAGATGAATAAAACTAATTAATACTATTCCTATTTTTATTTTTTTTTACCATGCAATTTTCTCATTTACAATAGCAATGTTGCAAATGTATGATCTCTATAAATAAAATACACAGATTATGCATCAAAATTAAGATTTGCCAGCAAGACATAAAGAGTTTCTAAATACCCTAAAAATGAATAAAGTTTAGATCAATAACATTTTGAGATTAATATTTAGATTTTTATATTATGTGATTAAAGGAGAGGTGAAAAAGGAAAATTATTGGTGCATCAAATCAGTATCAGAAGAATAACAGTAATTAATTGTGCACAGGTGGGCTTGAAAAAAGAGGCATCTGTTGCATGTTGCTGAAGCAATGGGGAAGTTACACAGATGTGACAGCCTTTGTAATCACAATATATGTAACTACCAAGGAGTTAGCTTGCTCTCAGAATTGTTTTTCACTGACTGTTGCCAGCTACTTTTTGCCTTTAATGGAAATCAGTTTAGTGTTTAGATAAAATTTTGCTGTGTTTATGAGGTGGGTTGCAATATAGAAGTAAATAACAGAAGAGGGTAAATTAAATATTATTTCATTAGAAACACCATTATAGAACACCAACCTTGCTCTTTCTCTGATGTAAAAATTACATTAGTTCTAGTAAGCATTTTGGAAAGAAATGAGTTTTTAGAGATTTAAAAGATGAATAAGGAATGGAAAAAATACTTCTGATTTACTATCTGTACCTTCAATACAAGAACTAAATATAACAAATAAAATGTCAAAGCCATATATATTGATTTTTTTTTATGAAGAAATAGTTCTTTTTCCATGTTTGGTGTAACCTAAAAGATTCCATTACAATGACAGTTTAAAATGAGGCAACAAATCTCATAAATTCAGGAAAGAGATTACATATTCACATGAGCTAACACTAAAATCTTGAATGATATTCACAAGAATGAAAAATATTCATGGAGAATATAAAAGCAGAAGTACTAACAAATGAATTACTAACAAATCTGTTAATTACTAACAAATCTGAAAGTAAGAAGAAGTTACCTCTGCCTGTACATTAGGCTTTAATCTGAAGAATTTGACAGTTATTAATACTGGACATATAATCCATATATTATAGAACAATTCATATGATTTTGATATAATGAATAATTTCTAATGTTTAAGATATGCAGAAATATTGTGTTGAATGAGTATGGCATGTGCAAACAGTTGAAGTCCTCAGAAATCTATGTAGATCAGTCTATAATTCTTCATACCTACATTTTCAAAATCTCACTTTTCTGTATAAGAAATGTTCACTTTTATCAAGCAAGGACATGCCTATTATACTTTGCTTTAGTAAAGAGGTCGCAAAGTAACAAATTATTAGTCTTTTCCTGACTGATATCCCTGTCACTTTTTCATCCAGAAGTATCATGGAAATATTCATACAGTTCAACAAGAAAGAAGAGCAATTGGGCTGTGAGTTGCCAGTGATTCTGTCAAGTGAAGACCTTATTTTGCCACTTAAACTGAAGTTCTTCTGAAAGATCACTTCTGCCACTCTTCTGCAAATAGTGAGACAGGAGCTGCTGTTTATCAGCTGACTTTGGAAGGGTCTTTTTCCAGCAGCAAAGCAGCTCATAGATCTGGTGTGTTAAATCATCAGGGCACTTCAGCCTGACTAGCTGAAGTACGCTCCGTCGAACAGGTAAACGTAAAGCAAACAATGATGTATTGTCTTCTGCAAGCTCTTCTGCAAGCCAAAACAGCAAGTTGTCCCATAGGGCCTCTGAAGGGCAAAAAATTGGTGAAGTAATAATAAATCTTCCTTTCTTCTGAAAAGCTTTTTAAAGCTGAAGGTCAGTGGGTAAACTCCCCAGATAAATTGGGTATGTTTTATACTTTGTTGGAAACATCATCCCATCTCATTTCCAATGCCATTTTTGGTAACTGCTCTGCAGTAGGAAGTGAATTTAGTCAAGAGCAGATTCAGCCATGATCTATAATTTTTGGAACTGAATGGGGAAAGTTAGCAAAAAAATACAAGGGTTTCAGTACTTACTGTAACTGATTCATCAATTATACTGGAGCTTTCCAGTACAAACTGAATTTCCTTATACACAAAATTATATGCTGTTCAAGCATCCCAACACAACAGTATCTTAAAAGAGTTTTTGTACTTCCTGGTAAACATATCTTTTTTTCTTTGACTATCTCTTACCACATTAACCATTTCCTTCCTGAATATGACATTTTTAAGTGTCAGTAACAGCTGAAACAATTCTTGGAACTAAAAAAACCCAAAACACCAAGTATCTTATTTATATTGATATTAATTTAATGGTTTTGTTTTCTTACCTGATGAATCAGAAAAAAGTCTTGTTGTACTTTGTGGACGTCGGATCAATTTTTCATGCTATTAAAGAAAATGTGTTGAAGAAAGAGAAATGATGATGAGTAAGAGGTGAGGCATATGATTTGGGAGTGGATTTTACTAAAATCTTGAAGATTTAACTCTTAGCATTTAAAATTTGTTCTACTTAAATAGAATAATTTTGTCCTTATTAAAAACCAATTAACATCATCAGCAGGTATAAAACAGTATATAGCTATTAAAATAAAGAAATTAATAAAATTTTCATCTGTCAAATGGATGTTTATTATCTCTTGTAAAAAGTTCATCCTTCATGCAATTTTACAAATTTTTTATTAATAGCATTATGCCACGTTTACGTATAGAAACTAGGTGTATAGAAAATCTGTATAGAACTTTTGTAGATGCTACAGATTCTAATTTTGAATAGTGCACTAACATTGCCTTCCTTTCAAGGAAAAGAGCAACTTTTAGGTATGCAGTAGCTATTGTTCAGTCAGGTAACCACACTGTATTTGTAGCTATAGTTATTCATTTTACATGGTTCAGCTTTTAATAAACATCATAAAAAAATTTTAATAAAAATCATCAAAATTCAAAAGATAAGTTCCATTAGAAAGTAGAAAGTTTTTCCTCTTTCTTCCTGTAAACATTGGAGGGAAATAAAAAAACCTTTGTCCTGTTTTATCTATGGTGAAGAAAGATGAAAGTCGTCTGGGCTTTAGTGTTGTTTCCTACTGCATATAGAACAAGAAATTACTTACATAAGCATTGAACACAAAAAGAGGTTAGTTTGTATGAAGTGAAATTCAGATTTCTGTTGTTCGAAAGTGAAATTATCCTTTTCCAGTGCCCATGTTACTTTTGTCACCCACATTCAGTTATGTTACCTGGCTGGTAATAACCTGGTTCATTCACAGCTCTCCCAAGGAGATTTGCCTGAGGTTTATTCACTGATCTCCTGTTTTTTATTTGGGAATTAAGAGCATGAAACCCTGACTGGAAAAGTTATTATTTTCTTTCTGACATACTGAGCCTTATGCAGCTTATCTTAATCACTTCTATAATACAGACTTTAAATATTGTTTAATATTTGGAGTGTCTCAAATGTACTGAACTGCACAGCCATAAGGTCAATATATTAATAACCATTACCTATTGTGAGTTAAACAACTTTTCATGAGGCCTGTATGCAGTTATCATGGGGGGTTATTTCAGTGTGCACAGGATGCACACATTACATGCTGCATGCCAGTGCAAAACCATCCTGTGCTGTACTGCTCTTGAGATCTTGGAGGTTGGATTATGTAACCTTTAAAGGAACTTCCAACCCAAATTATTCCATGATTCTATGATCTGAATCTGCCCCATTTTGCATGCTTCTACAGCAATTCTTGTCGTTGGATGTGTCCCAGTGTGAAGATAGAATGACATAGCTAAAAAGCTCTCAGAATAAAAGGAACATAAAACTCTTCCAGAAGGGGGCATGGCTTTTCTTCCAAGACTCAGCTCTCTCTGGCTTAGTTTAATTATGCATTTGTATTTAAACTTATTTTCATTCATTAATGAGAATTTACCACCTCGAAGGTCTGTATTAGATTTTCAAAGTTATTGTACATGAACTCAATTACCCATGCATTGACTTTAACCTGAGCCACTTTATGCTTCTTAAAGTTAAAATAGTAGTAAAAATTACAAGAATTGAAAATTACTATTGTCTAGAAATAGTGTAATAATATACAATGCATTAGATCTAAAACAGTAAATTGCCTTGAAAGATTAAGTGTCTGTGGTGAAGAGCTAAATTCACCCTCAGTTCAGCTGCACTGGCATGTGGTCCTGCTGTTCTGGTTGACAGCTTAAGTAAAATACTCTTAGCAGCCAAAGCAGTTTTCTAGTCTGGAAGCCCCTTCAATTAGCCAAGCAACTGCCTTTCTGAAGCAGGGGATAACATGCTATTCTGCTGTTAGTCATTAGACACAAAACTTCAGCAGAGTAGTAATTTCATAATGTCTATATGTATTACAGCAATCCATTTTTGCAAAGCATTCCCAGCCAGTAACATTGATGTGCTCTGTCAAATGGACCTCTCATAAATGACCATATCAAACACGACAGACAGAAAAGGAGAAATTAATCTTTTACCTCCTTACCCATTGTGTCATATAAATACAAAATCTTTGAAATCAGTAGATATGCACACACATACTTGACATCAGAACCTGATGCGCTGTATGTAACTCGTATTGAGCATAATAGGTTGCAGGAACAAGTGTTTTCTATTGCTGAGGAAATGAAAGCACCATAAATAGGAATCATCAGTGAAAATCAGATTATTCTCTAAAAATATATGTTTAAAGTAAAAACTGATGTGAATCTTTGCATACAAAGTAAACAAACACTCTTTTGACCCCTGTAAGCAATCTATTTCTAAGTGGATAATGCGGGTATATACATATAAAAATGATTATGATTTTATAGTTACTGCCTTCTCTATAAGAGAAATTTAGGTGGGAACTTTATAGAAATGAATGATAATGTAGTAGTCAGAAAGGTTGCCTTAAAAAGATGCAATCTGTCTTTGTCACAACCAAAATCAGACATTCCAGATTCTTTTAATTATCATCTAGAAAAAAAAATTGTTGAGAAAAGTGTGAAAACAATTAAATTCAAAAAGAGAGACATGCTACTGTTTGTCACCAGAGATTTAGACCAAGAGTTTCTGTAGATATTTTGATATTAAAATATAGGCAACTTTGATAGTAGTAGTTTAGTGGCAGCATTTTGTGCAGTATAGTGTGCTGGTACATAGGCTCTTTGAAAAGTTTACAATGAGATTTCATTGCAGGAATATGAAAGATTCATTTACATAGCATTAGCTTTCACCAGGGATGGAGATAATTGCCCATATGAATGTACTGCAGAGGCTAATCAGGACTAATAGAATAATCAGGTGATAGGTGGAAGACAGGGTATACAAATCATTTAATGATACTACAATTTGCAATTCTGTGTTCCCAAGACAATGAAACGAGAGTGATATAACAGAGACTTCAGTAATAATTTCACAGTGGCATAACAGCTGGGGAGAGTAGGTGGGTGAAAATTTTCTGCTAGAAATTTTTCCATGCTTATATTTGGATATGGGTCCCTCCCTACAGCTAAGAGAAATTCTGAGAATGTTTGTACATTGATGATGCACCAGAAGTCCATCAGTGACTCCTGTGTGTATCTGTAAATCAAAAATCATACCAAGTTCCTTTTTCTAATAAATATAAGGTAAGGTAGAAATAAGAATAATTATTATTATTAATAATAATTTAAAATCAGTCTCTTAATAAGTCTCTATTTAGACTAATCTAATTAGTCTCTAATATTATCAAGTGAGAAACGCACCTTTGGCAATGTTAATGCTAATTTGCACAGTGGAGACTGGTGCTGATATCCATCATATGGTAAGGTTTGTTCCCATTTCTTTGGTATCATCTCTCTGGTAATTTTATAAAACACTGCTGTTCCTTTGTAATGAGGTGAAGTGTGGTTACCAAATTCATCCACTTCTTTAATTTGAAGTTCCAGTCTTGGTTGTCTTTGTGAATGAAAAATCAGTCTGTAGACTTTCCTGAAGTCTCCTCCATTCTCTGCAGCCCATATAATAACATTTTTTAATTTTTTTTTTACCCTGCCTTCAGAGGTATGGCATCCAAAATAATTCATTAGCATGAGTCAAGTAAAGGTAATCACAAAACATTTGTTTGTTCCTTGGTTGTTCTTTATCATTATATTGCTTTATTGAACATCTGAGTTCAGCCTGCTTCTTGGTGACTAACCTTCTTAGCCCTTTAATAGTTGGCTTAAAAAATAAGTGGTGAAGGCAGTGCTGCAATCAAGGAACAGAAAAGAAGTATGTTCGTAAAGTAGAGAAGAATAAAAATAAAAGGATGTTGTGATTGGAATCAGAACTATATGCTTTCTGGTTATTCAGAAGGGATGTCTATCTGTAATAAAATGAATGGTAGCAGAGGGGTAGATGTATTTTTAGGTTTCTTATATCCATTTATTTCATACATCTATATACACTCTCCTTTGTGTATATGAGCAGACATTTCTCAGGGGCTGGAGACTTCTTTTTTTGAAGAATATTCCTTTCTTTAAGGTACACTCTTTAAGTGATTTTACAGAGACAAATGAGCAGACAGAAACCTGTCCCTTTAAAATAATTCTTAAAATACCGTATGTTTCTGAGGGACCAGATTTCACAGAATCCACAGGGGTTTAAGGGATCTCTAAAGATCATCTTGTCCAACTCTGCTGCTCAAAGCAGGGTCACCCAGAGCACATTGCTCAGGAGCTCATTCAGGTAGTATATTATCATTACAGTTGGAACAGTTTCCCATTAAGCTCCAAATTCCTTTCTTTGAGAAGAAACAAACACTGAAATAACTAAATGTACTGTGACTAACTTCAGTCTACCACTGTTCCCATACAGCATTTTTTAATACCTGAGGTAATTGATAATGTTCATACAGATGCATGAATTATTTGCCTTACCTGAAGCAGAAATATTTCCTCTAAATCTAAAATGAATCTGCTCTCCTTGTCTTAATGGGAACTGCTGTGTAGGTTCAGGGGGACCAAAATAACCCTCCTCATGGAGATTTTGAAGTTCATTGGTCAAGTCTCTGGATGCAGACAGCAAAACTACTATTTTATATGGGTTTTCTCTTTTCTGATACAGTATCACATTAGCCATTGTGCTATGGAGAGCTTCTTCCAGAGCCTGAGCAAAGAGGAGAAGGCATGTGTTTTCCAAAAGGAATGAAAGGCGAATGACCACAAAGCTGTATTATGGAAAAAAAAAAAAAAAGAAAAAAAAAAATCAAATTAAAAAGCTTTATTTTCATGACTTTATCAACTGCCAGTAATATATTCTTAAAAAATAATACGAGGCTCAGTCTCCAAGGGAACTTTTCCTACCTTGCATCCTTGTTTCCAACACATAGAAAGGTGGAAATTTGCTTGCATTTGTAGTGTAGAGTATGTTGGCTATGTAGGTATGATTTCAAATACATGTGAATTTTACATGAAAGTAAGATGATCTTTCGTAATAAGAATGCAAAAAACCCACTTTTTTTAGTTAGAGAGCTAAATCACATTTGCCAGTTAGACTGATATCTGCATTTCCTGTTTCAAATTTCTATGTACTACATTGTGTACAATTCTATAAACAAAAAAGTGGGTGTATTTTTTGAATTATGAGCAACAAATCTAAGAGCAAGTTAATAATTAAAAATGGATGATTTCTTAGCATTAGTTATTTCCACTTATTTGTAAACACAGAACTAAATATTTCAGTAAATAAAATTATTCATACATTACCTTTCTAAATGCTCATTTAGTTCAAAAGATACAAGCCCGTTCTGTGCATTCTGGATAATAACATCATCAAAGACCTTCCATCCCTCTTCTTTGTTTCTATGACCTAATAATTTCAACATATCATTGAGATTGTCCCCACTTTTTCTCACAGAAGTGCTCCCAGCCCTGGAAAGACAGTAATTATGGAAAAAATAACATAAAAATAGTTCTGCAGAAAGAGTAAGCTTGTGTTTGTAGCTGTTTTCCCCTCTGCTTTCCTTGATAACTTTTTCTGATTTTCCCACCTTGCTTAAAATCTGTATCTGGAAATATACTCCAGAGTATGTGAATTATTAAGAGATTGTTAATAGAGATTATTAATAATTATTAAGAGATTTTTTTTCAGTTCTCAGGAAACTGCTGAAACTTAGAGATTATCTTTTTTTTAGGTGTCCCCATGTCTTAATGCTTTTTAAAGATTCCAAAAAGTCTAAGTTGTAGGAACGTTGTACTGCATACCTTCTAGTGCATAAAACTGACCTACTATAAACCATTGTGCCACACATTTTGATTCAGGCAAGCATTAAAATGTGTAGAAGTAGAGAGAAGGTTCAAAGATAATTCAAATCAACTTGGTGTGTTATGAACACAGCAGCTTTAAGTCATGTTTATTCTTTGTGTTCATTGTTTGACTTTGTTGAAAATGCCTAAATATTTATTGCTGAAAAAACCTCACACAATCTTCACTCTGACTCCTGCTAGAAATGTAGTGGTCAGCATATTTAAAGATTATACCTCAAATATTGTATTAATTTTTCTGGTGAAATATAGCATGAAAATGTTGAGGGTTTGCCTTAGTGTTTCTAACAGTGCTAATAGGTACTGCAGTCCATATTAAAGAACAAACACATAATACAAGAAATTCTAAAATCAACAACTGTAAAAATTAATTGATTTGGATGTTTTAAAAAATGGTGAATGGGAAGTGAGGCTCTTACCGAGGATGGTATAGTGCAGCAACCCTCTTTACGTTAGCACTGATGGCTCTTGCATGTTCTGTCTCATCTCCTTGCCTTTTTTTGTCTGGGCTTGGAGGACAGGGTAGAGTAATAGTGACTGAGCTGTTAAAAGGTTGGGCAGAAGGATGCTGGACATGAACCAGTGCACTGGTAGATATCACTGAGTGATACGTGTCATGTCTTGCTTTCAATGCTGAAACCAATGATGGCTCAATTGGCTGAATCTAAATATAGAAAGAAATTGTACAATCAACTTGCAAAAAATGCATCTTCCATTACATGCCTGGATTTTTTATCTTTTGAAGTTGGCAAGGTTATCACAGAAGAGTCAGACTCCTATCTTTAACCCAAGAACAGCCTTACCCAAATAACAGCACTTTATACAATGCACAGAAAAATGCTTGAAAGTCATAAAAAATTGGAACTTCTGTTGCCTAAAATATTTATATATTTTTTTTGTTCCTGATTTGAGTTCATTTTGAAACTCATGAGCTTCCTCAGATTTTGAAAAATTTCTGAGATTTTTTAATCTGTATTTTTTCATTTTTTTAGTTTCTCCATAATTCCAAATTAATATCTTAATGGGGAAAGAGAGAAACATAGCTGAAGCACAATTGGAGAGTACACTCAGCCTAAGACTAATGCATGAGAAAAACCTTCTGTTGCACTTGCTGGCACCAAGGATGAAGTCAGGTGAGTAAAATGATTCCATTAACTTGGCCACTGGGCCATGCAGTTAAAGTTTTGAGTTGACACATCTTTACTGAAAACGACTATATTTTCTGAACTATTTCAAACAGAGGTAGATCTTCTTTTTAGCTAAAGATACCCCGACATGTGGTTTTAATAAAGCTGACAGGAAATCCGCATGTACAGGATGTGAAGCTGCCATTTTAGGATGTGAAGCTGCCACTTTTTGTAGACTTCTGATGTTGGAAGAGATTGCACTTTAACGCTGATGGCATACTCACTTCAGAACTGAGCAGACAGCACGCTTATGGAACAAGTATTACATATTTCAAGCTTACCTTTAACTGCATAGGTGCTGGAGAACTGAATGCTTCTGGATGGTAACAGAAAGATATTCTAGAATCCACGTTCAGCTTTTGTAAGAGTCCTACCTTTGGAACAGTAAATGTTTCCTTCTTTAAGCACGACAACACAGAAAAAACACCCAGATGATAAATTTTCACTTCTGCAAAGCTTTCCTGAATAAGGAGAATATAGGGTTAGAACACTGAGGGAAAGAAAGCTGTGTTTCACAGTTTGAGAAGCTAACATTCTCTATAGAGCAAAGTATTAAATGAAAACAAATTGAGTATTATTGCCACCTGTGTGCCCAAACACCTGGTGATCTCTAATCATCATGTGATGCCATTGATATTCCAGTGTATGGTTGGGGTGAAATGAAATAAACTTATAAACTGGGTGAGCAATCTGGTCCAATACAATATTTTTCATTTAAAAAGAGAGAACCATCCTGTGTTCATTTGATTTAGCATTTGTACTTATACTCATGGAACTGTGTTACTTTGTTGTGATCTAAAAGCACAGTAATTCCCCATAAGTTTTACTTTTATCAAATAATGCAACGCATTACACTTATTTACAATAATCATGAAATATTACTCAACCATTAGTATTGTGGGATCAAGCATTTGCTTAATGTTGTAAGGGAAAAAAGAATGTTATTAAATACTAGTTCTCAAACAGAATTAGTGCTTGATAAAGTAGAAAGAAAACTTCTTCTTAACCATGCATAGTAGGCAATATGACTTAATAATGAGAACTGTGCTTGAAAAACTCCAGAGAAGAGACTTAACTGGGAACCTCAAACAATGCTTTTACAATGCTTTGATGAGAGTGACCTACCTTATGGTTTCCTTGGTATCCTTGCAAAGAAATAGGAGTTAAGTAGTTTGACTGAAAGTTCATATCAGTCACTTTCACCATAATCTCCCGATAATTTCCTCTGAAGCATGACGTAAATGGGATTGCAATGTTGATAGGGAAAAGTAGTTTTTCATCATCATGACATTCAATACTGATGACATTGCTGACCAGCTCCTCAGAATCATCCACCACCAAGGAACTAGTGTCATTGAGTACATTGCACTTTAGATTCTCCAGAACAGTTGCAGGGGCTTTAATAAAACAAGCTATTTCCTGTTTATTTTTACCACTCCCTTTGACTAGAAATCTATTAAAAAAATAAAAAGTATATTGAGTGGGATAGTGTCTTGTATTTTTAATTAAATTATTCAATGTAATGATGTGCTATAACAAAGGATAAGAAGATAATTCAGAAAAATATTTTTATGAATAAATGAGAAAATCATGAAAATTTTTGTTTAGCCTGTTTCAGAACAGCTTATGAATGACTTTAAAACTGGTGAATTGTAGTTCTTTGCTATTAATTCCCAACAATTTGAGGATTATTGACTTTACCAGCCATGACTCAGTCCCTCTCTGGCATAAAAAAACTCATACAAATAGAAATGTAGAGTTTACTTTAGAGCAAAGGGAAAGATCTTCACTGCGCATGTTCCATTTGTGAGCTGCTGTAATGTGCACAACCAGCAGCTGTTTAGAACACATACTGAGTTCCTGCGCCCACACGTTTATAAGTTAATAAGCAATAATTATGTGCACCTGTTCCTAAAAAAATAGAAGAATATGTGCTTACTCTTTGTTTATCCAGTATCTAGAATTTTGCGCTTCTGAACCACCCACTGAAGGATTCACATCAGTAAGATCATAAGTTTGTGCTGAAGATGTGAAGGTAATTAGGTCATTTCTAAAAATGTCATTATTTTTTTCCATTTTACTGTCTTCCATTTTCTCTGTCAGTCTGTGGTCTTCACTTTCTAGCCCTTTTAAATTGTCCCTGACTACTTCCTTTTTCTCCTGTTCAAAATGATTCATGATGCCTCTGTCATAAATGTCTTCCAATGTCCCTGACAGAATGTCTTCCTCACTGTGTGTAAGAGCATCCTGAAAAGCCAGTTCTGGTGGCTTTTCAGTAACAGAGCTACCTCCATGAACTTTATCCTTTCCATTGCATTTCCATTTTTTCTCTGTAAAAGAGATGATCAATAGTTGGTGTTCACCATCTTCCATTTTCATTGGAGATTCTCTGCTGGTGTCCTGTTCTTGAGAAGATTTGTTTTCAGCTAAGGATGCAGCTTTTCCCAAAGTTTTAATTTCACTTGTGTGGGTTTGATTAAGATTTTGACTTTCTATCTTGTTCAAGGAAGTTCTTTGGAACTGCTGACTGGAACTGGGAGATGCTTGCAAAGAGTCTGTTTCTTCTCCTTCTGAAAAATGCACATCTATTTCTCTAGGAGCATTTTCACCAGTCTGGTTCTGAGAATTACCATCTTGTCTGCAGTTTGCAGCATAAAATTTGTTTTCTGACTCTTGAAGGTGTGAGATTGTATTTATCAAATACTCCTTCACTTTCTGCAGATAATCTATAATTCTATTGTATTCTGAGGCAAAAAATAAATAACCAGTCAATTTTGCTATGCAAGCTAGACAAAAAAGTGAAAATTATTATTTGCATTCTTTGCTTGATCCACATAATCTCATAATACCATTCATACATGAAGCACACTCTATTTCTTGGCTTCCATTTAATGTTTTTGCATATATTGCTGTTCAGGTAGAGTTAATTTTTAAAGAACTGAATACAGAAAAGTACATTTTTGTACTTGCCTAAGAACAACTGTATGTGTATTTGTCAAAGTTTTACTCTGGCAACTCTAATGAATACTTTTCTAATGATCAGACACTAGCTAAATTCTTAATTCTTAATATCAATCCAAAGCATAAAATATAGTCAAATTAATTTGGGAAGGTCTTTAAAACTAAACATTATATTTCCTGAAATTGAATCCTGCATGATTCTAATGCATACGTTTCTAGCTGTTATACATGGATCTAATTTTAAACTCAGACCTTAGCAGCTCTGAATTTTTGCTACGAAGAATAGATGACAACACAAAACCACCAGCCCACATATAATACTGAAGCACAGCAGTTTTTAATATTGAGTTATAGAAATGGTGAAGGTTGCCCTCGCATGTAATTAAAACTACTTTGTGAAGAAGAATGCATGAAAAGCACACAATCACTATGCACTATTCATTTAAGATTTTAACTTATATATTTTATGATCCTTTGCTTTTCTTATCCTAAAACTTTTCTTAGAAATTATTCCAGAAATTCTCTGCAAGGATTTGTATTGTATTACTTAGAGTTCTTTCTGCATCTTATGCTGTCAGCCCCTATAACTGGAGAGGTATCTTCATTAGTTAGATATATTGCAAACCTTGGAAAAGGTTTGCTTATTTCTGTTTGCTGCATGAGATCCTGGGTAATTTTGTTTTGCAGGTTAAATCTCATGAAAGTCAATACAAATAAGACAACAATACCACACACTATGGTGTGCTCTCCACTTAATATGTACAGATACACACAAGGAAGGGAAAACAGTAAGGGCTGATACAAGTCTTACAGGAAGCCTTTGATTTTCACTATTTTTAACAGTGTCATATGAGGTAAATAAATACCTCAAGATTTTCAGCTTGGAAAATAATTTTATTAAGAATGACATCACATATCAATGAGTGATATTTTGTGATCTAGATAGGCCTCTCATCTCTATTTACATCTGATTAATTTAAACCTACAAAAAGTACACTTCAGAATAGTTTTTTTCTTATTTAACTTGGTCTAACATTTACTCCTTTCTAATACTTCCTTAGTTTCCAAGTGACTTATTAGACTTTGACTATATTTGGAAAAAAATAGAGAAGAAAAGGAAGGAAATACACTTTTAAAGTATTGTTTACACTGGTAGTTTTTAAAAAATACTATTTTTCCACAGGTACTTTTATAGTAGTTAAGAAATTCTAGACAGTTTAACAGGACTGAGAAATAAAACAAAAGGATTGGAAATAACAGAGCTGTGTTTGCAGAAGAGGTTGTAAAAGACCACTTCCCAGTTTCACTGTAAAGCAAAGTTCAAGCTTAGGCAAAACTGCCAAAATTTACATTTCCCATCTGAATTTTGCATTTTCTAAACCAAACAAAAAAAATTTCTCAAACAAATTTTATAGCCCTTCGAACTTCCCTAAAATCAAACAGGCTGATTCAAAACAACGGCATTTTCCTATGCTGTAAATGTGACTTTCCTAATATGGGCAAGAAAAGATATGGCCTTGTAACCATATACTATCCAATTGTGTTACATGGAAAGACACTTTTTGCTTTCAGTTACAAGGTTAACCATGAAATAAGTCTTCTTTTGTGTTTTTCCCTTCCCCCATCTCTTTTCTAACACTTTGCTTTCTGTGCTGATGTTTGATAACAGCTTTAGAGTATAGGGGTAGTTTATATGCAACTGTCACCAAACCTCTTTGCTGAGTGTTTTAAGTGAACTTTTCAGGCGAATAATGGCAGCTTTTTGGAAGAATGATTCTTGGAAACCTGACAAAAAAAGAGAATTTAAAAAAATCACATAAAACATGAAGCCAAGAGTACAGTTAGCTTGATTGGAACCTAGAAGGAGGCTTTTTAAACCCAAATGTTTTGTTATTATTACAGATATAAATCTGTAGGTCAAGACTCAGAAACACCAGCATAGCTAAACATTTCTGTCTGTACTTTCTTTCTTTCTCTCTTTTTGTATCATAGAATCATCATAGAATGACAGAATGGTTTGGATTGGAATGAGATGATTTTTAAGGTTCTTTCCAACCTTCCTTCCTGTCATGGGCAGAACATCTTCTAGTAGACCAGGCTGTTCAAAGCCTCATCCAGCCTGGCCTTGAACACTTTCAGGAATGGGGCACCCACAAGTTCTCTGCCTTCTTCTCCCTCTTTTTGTGTCATTACTCTAAGTAAAGAATTTCTTCCTAACATCTAATCTAAATCTCTCCTCTTTCAGTTTAAAACTGTTCCCTCCTGTTCTAGCACTATGTGATAATGTCCATGTAAAAAAAAAAAAATAAATAAAATCACTCTTCCTCTTTTTTAAAAGCCTCTTTTTAAGAATTAGAAGGATGCAACAAGTTATCCCCAGAGTCTTCTCCAGCCTGAAACTCCCAACTCCTTGTGCTAGAGACTCCAGACCTTTATGCAATACTTCAGGCGTGGTCTCACAAGGGTGGAGCAGAGAGGGAGAATCACCTCCCTTGGCTGTTAGATGCTCTTCTTTTGAGGTTTAATGCTGACAGATCTTGGATAGAAATGTTAGTTTTCTCTTCTCCTTTGATAAATGTTCATTAATATATTGATGTCCACATACAGCAGGACTGAGCTGAGCACGGAGCAAAGCTCCTGTGAAAAGATATTTAAGAAAGGATAAGAACACCAGAGAAAATTGAGGACTGAGGAAAAAAGTGTGAGAACCAGCCCTGCAAACAACAAGGTCAGAGAAGAAGGAAGAGAAGGTACTGCAGACATGGGGCAGATATTCCCTTGCAGCCCATGGGAGACCAAACTGGAGCAGATCCTTGCAGCCTGATGAAGACCCAATACTAAGAAAAGTAGATATTCCCTGAAGGAATTGCAATCTGTTTAGAATCCAGTTTTTCCTGACAGGAACTGCAGACCATGGGAAGGACCTACAGTAGGGCATGGAAAAGAATAAGCAGGAAGGAATGTAGAGGGAACTGTTATGGACAGACAGCTGCCCTCATTTGCCACTTCCCTGCACTGCTCAGGAAGGAGAGAAGGTAAAGGAATTGGGAATGAAGGAATGAAGTTGAGCATGGAAAAAAGAAGGCATGGGGGAAAGGTCTTGTTTCAATGTTTTGCCTTTGCTTCTCACTATCTAAATCTATTTAAATCGACAATGAATTAAATGATTTTTTTTCCATAAATTAAGTCTGTTTTACCCATGATGGTAATTTTAAGTGATTTTCTCTATATCAACTCAGGATTTTTTTTTCGTCTTATATTCTTTCCTTTTCCTGTTGAAGAGGGGAAGTAAGTTAGTGGGTTGGCATCTGGTGCCTGGCCAACATAACCCTGCTAAAGTATTGTGTACATAAAACTTTGAACAATTCTTTTTAATTAATTTTACTTTCATAATTTTTTTGGTCACATAATGAGAATTATGAGTCTCTTATTGAATCTTATGAAATGGACTCAAACCAGTGTGATACGACTGTGGGAATATGAGTTAATTTGGTCTAATCAATTACTAAGTACTGAAATACTAACAGATGAAAATTAAGGTCCCCCAGCACCGTCAGACAACAGAACTCAGCACCCAATATATACCAGTGTGTCTCCTTACAGATAAGTTCTTCCATACTTGCCTCGACTTCCAGTCAATTCCTTGTGTTTATCATGGAGAGCGCTCAGTGAGTGGCAGGTGTCTTGAATAATTTCTGAAACATTCTCCAGCTGCTGGCTGAGAGATCTGCTCAGCTCTTTTGCTAAAGAGGTCAGCCCCAGCACATACTCCTCCAAACCTCCTTTATCCAGATCACTTTTCAGAAGCATGTCTCTTGCTAGAAAGTTTAGGTAACAGATTTCTCCTAGGACTTGTCCTGATTTCCCTGCAGGTGTAATCTTACTTTCAGCTATATCCATTTTTTGTTCAGAATATGCTACTACAATTTTTTTCTGCTCAAGCACTTCCACAAGTTGTTATCCTTGGTTCAGGCTACTACACTGTTTAGCAATTCTAGCCTAATCAGAAATTTTAAAAGCACTGTACTCCACAAACCAAACTTAGCTGAGAAACTCTGAGTTGATGTTGACTATTAAAAAGTTACTAGGTGACAGGAAGGAGTGGCTGTTCTGTAACTACAGGCAAGGATTACCAGGAGACACCAATGTACACCATGAGCCTTTTAGGGAGGTTATGTAATTCAGTTATGTAGCAGTGACTTAAAACTTCAGGATTTCTGAGCTATTTCTTACTTTGGTGGCTACAAATGATCATTACTTATGAAATTAAGTTTAACTGGTTATTTACAATTATATATTTGCCAACAATGACAGACACACTGAATCACTATGTTGGTAGAATCATTGAGTCCAACCCAGCCCTAACAGCTCAACTAAACCATGGCACTGAGTGCCACATCCAGTCTTCTTTTTAAACACATCCAGGGATGGTGATTCTGACACCTCCTTGGGCATATCATTCCAGTACTTTATCATTCTTTCTGTAGAAACCTTTTGTCCTAATATCCAACCTATATTTCACTTGGCAAAGCTTAAGACTGTCCTATTGTTCAGTCAGTTGCTGCCTGGAGAAAGAGATCAACCCCCACCTGTCTACAGCCACCTTTCAGGGAGCTGTAGAGAGTGACAAGGTCACCTCTGAGTCTCCTTTTCTCCAGGCTAAACATCCCCAGCTTCCTCATTTGTTCCTCACAGGGTTTGTTTTCCAAGCCCTTCACCAGTTTTGTTGCCTCCTCTGGATGTGCTCAAACGTCTCAAGGTCCTCCCTAAACTGGGGAGGCAGAGCTGGACACAGAACTCAAGATGTGGCCTGACCAGTGTTGAGTACAGGGGAAGAATGACCTCCCTGCTCCTGCTGGCCACATCATTCCTGATCCAGGCCAGGATGCTGTTGGCCTTCTTGGCTGCCAGGGCACCCTGCTGGCTCATGTTCAGTTGGCTGTTGACCAGTACCCCTTGATATTTCATTTTCAAACAGAGGATTCTCTAGTAGATCTCATGACAGCAAATGAGGCAGTAATGGACACTTAAATGACAGTTGACTCTTCCACGTTTTTTACTCTTCAGCAATCTAAAAGAGAATGTATATTTAGGCTGTCTGATGATCTGATGATCAGCATTTGAATGTTTCTAAATTCAATGATTCATATAGGAAAACCATTGTTTTAGTTAAAAAAAATATATATGTCCCACATCCTATCTTAATTTTAGTTCCAGTGCTGCACTATGAAAACCTATTTATTATATTTTGCTATCAAATTGCTGTTTCTCCTTAGTTGAAGAATGGTGATAAATTATGTAAATGGAATTTCTTAATCTTTGATGCTGTTGACTGAATGGTCTTATAATTTAAGGCTCATGTTTATGTACTATATTGACAGGTATTGGATAATGTAACTGTAAAGTCTTTGGGAACAATCATGTAGTTTTTACTTGACACAAGCTCTTGCCCAAAGTGCAGTTGGTGCAGTAGCTGGTGCAGTAGTAGCTTTCAGGGCTCTGCAAGCGCCCATGGGGTTTCATGGTCCAGATCAGCCTCAGCTGGTAAGTGCAGGTGATTAGCTATGCCGTGCTTTGAAGCTTTCTGAACACTACAGATTGTAAAAGAATATGTTGCTGAAATTAGTATATTATAATTGGAAGACGGGAAGGGTAAATAAAATAGGCAACACAAGTTATTCAGGCATACTACAGTGTATATCCTCTGAAAATATGTGGCTGCCTATATTAATATATAATACATAGTACACGCAAGAAAATAATAGTGTAATATCACATGTGAATTCAATGCAATGTGATAAAGAATTTAGTATAATGTTTTTTTAGATAGAATAAAATTTATATCATACAGTAAATGCTGGAATCACTTCAATCTTGTACTTTTATAAAGTTAATTCAGCCTGGATCAGTTACTGAGATGATGTACTGTGCAGCTCACCAGTTACAATAAGGATGTTGAGACTTTAGGAATTAGTAGACTTGATAAGTATAGTATTACTCAATTCTCCAGCAGTGAAGTTTAACAGTGAAACTATAGTTTGCTCTTTCAGCCTTTACTATAGAAAATCTGACCAGAGGAAAAAAGACACAGGTACACAAAGAGACACACAAAACCAGTCCAGGGATATCTGATCAGAAGCCACTGTGGATCCTCAGCCTCGCTGGAAATCCCTGCCTGAAATATATCTCTTAACTGAGAAAGAATCAAGCCCATGGTGGTAGGATGAAGCTTGTGTCTACAAGCTGTTGTGTTATCTACTGCCCACAGACATGAGTTAATTACTATTACAACAACAGACTCACATGAAAAGAGATATAGGTGTCCAGCACCCCAATTGTTAAAGTAGGGCCCTATGTCCAGGTAGGTAATGTAATGCAAAACGAAGAAAAAGAATATCATTTGACTATCATATATGTGAGAAATAAAAGTGCAAAACCAATTGTGGTAAATATAGAATTGTTACTAGATTCTGTTTCTTTCGGGTCTTGTGATGTTATTTATTTATTTATTTCATGTGAAAGAACTTATAACAAAAGACCTGTGCACTCATTCTCAAAGTCTAGTTATCCACTGAAATTTGATTTTTTAAAGAATGATCTTCAGCAAAGGTACCTCAGCAGAATAAAAATTATTTTGAAAAATTTGCTCTGTACCTGATTTTGTTTTAAAATAATTCCTATTCCTGGGTTACATTCAAATTTAACTATATTCTTTAAGTATTTGAAAACTTGTTTTAAAAAAGAGCTTTTTCATACATATTAAATAATATCCTTGGATGTGGGAAGAACAAAATATCCAATTTAGAAAATTAGGGATCAAATCATACATTTAAATTAAATTACCCTTTAGCAGATATTCATGTTCTTTTCAGAATACCTTAGAAGTGTTGCATAGCTGATAACAAAGGAAGTGGACTTTGTTCCACTAGGAAAAGAGATTAGAGTGTATGGTGCAGATCCAGTATGTTCTGCCTATACACTCCGCATATAATGCAAAGTTCAGTATGTGACAATGAATGCATTTTGGTGTGTTTATTTATCTATTGATATTTGAAAATATGTGTAATGGTTATTCTTCTCATCTCTGCTATTTTAAAGCCCAAGTTAAAAAGCAATAATAGTGTAAGAAAAACTAAGGAAGTGCAACAGAGGCACTGTGCCATAGAATTTATATCATATGCTCATGTAAATACTTCATTTAGCATTCTATTACAGTGGCCAGTGCTAGTCACTGACATAATCCCTTTGAAATACATAATTATGAAGTAACATTAAAAAAAGGTGTCTCTCTCTGAGTGCAGTCACAGCACTTGACTTTAAGCAATCTTAACTACAAATCTAATGTTCAAGAGCCTCACATTAGGAAAAGCAAAACTCCAGAGTTGAGGAGGGAAGGGAATCTGAGCTACCTATGAAATATAGTCAGAATGAAGGAGAAAATAAAACTATGCATACTCTCAAATCCGTATACTGTATTATCCTATTTACAGTCTTCTACAGGAAAGAATCTTGGAAATCCATCTGAAAATCTACTCTACCTGAAATCCCTCTTGAACAGTAAAATGCATAAGTAATAACTTAATTATAAGCTTTAGGAAAAACTAAGTTTTGAAAGAAAAATGCCTTTTTCATGTGATCAGCAATAGTATTTTGTAGTTATTAAAAAAAGAAAAACTGTTTGCTTTTCTATTTAATATTGAAATAACACTTGTTTAATTGCAATCTTAATTAAATTTTAGAAGGGGAAAGACAGTAGAGACATGACATGAAATTGTCATTTTCACTTGACGATGTTTCTTTCCATAATGAGAAAGCCCTAGTCCATTGTAATGATGTCCTCAATACTGAAGTTAGACCTTCACTGCTCCTAAGAGATACCTTTGGTATCTCTTTGGTATCAGTGTTTGAAAGAGGCATGACATTTTCTGTGCAGAATAGGTGATAAAGAACTATCTAGATATAGACTCTTGTGCTATCATAAATTTCAGTAGAGTTTGTAACATAAGCTGAGCATTTGAATGAGATTTCTTAAATGGTAATCTAATTCAAAATTGTAGGCAGAATACTTATGCCATCCTTTGTTTATCTAAAATAAGTAATGTTACTGGTAGTTTCAGTACCACCTTGTACTGAGGCAGCTTGTCTACTTTAAACAGTCAGCATTTTACACTTGAGGCTGTTGCTTAATTTGCTCCATAGAAAAGAGACAGAAAACTAAGGAAACTGTTTGTGAAATGGGGTGTATACAGTAAAATTTCAGACTCAATGCCACTCAGCTTCTAACGTAACCTAGTAGCTTTACAAGAAATTATTCATGGACAGATGGGATATCTTCATATTGAGTTTTCTATTAAAGTGTTATTTGTATATACAGTCAGCTTCCAGTTTAGTACCTTTGATCATATGAGAATGATGGTGAGTCAGCTGTCATGAGTTGCTTTGTTTGGTTGGGCAGAGAGCAGTGAGGAAAAGAGAAAACAGAAGACAGAGAAGAGGTTGTCCAGATCAGTTATTCCAGAGAACACTATCCTGGAAAGTGTTCAAGGCCAGTTTGGCCTAGAACTAGAACTAGACCAGGAGCTCTGAGCAACATGGTCTAGTGAAAGGTGTTACTGCTCATGGCAAGGGGTTGGGACTAGATGGTCTTTGAAATGCCTTCCAACTCAGGCCAGTCTACAATTCTATGATTCTATGATAATGTATTTCACAAGACCTAAATAACAATGTGAAATTGTATTTAACTATTGACAATTTTGATTGTGATTGTACTACAGAATTTTTTTCTTCTAGAAATAGTTCTCTGATGTCTATTTCATTTCATTACTTTCCATGACAAATTTGCTTAAGCAACAAGTAAAATGAAAGAGAGAAGGAAGTGCCTGAAATGGTGACCTTTAAATCGAATAGTGTTGTTAAAAGTGTCAAATGTGGTTTCTGTTGAATTCGAACAAGCCAATGCTGTGGAGATAAAATCTTAATGATGTGTGAATCATTACAATTCAATGAACTGTGAAAAGTTAAATATGGGGAAAAAGTTAGCATTTTGATATGCAGGAAATTTCCTCAGAGGGATTTATTTTCAAATAAGTTAAAGAATGCTCCATTAAACTTCTCAAAGATGACAGAAAGCTATCTCAAGGTAACCATAACCAAATCCTCTAAGTGAAAGCAATTGCAAAGAAATTAAAAAACCCTGACATGCCACATGCTTTGAAGATACATTTGTATTCAAAAATACTTGGAAAACTAAATATAAATGAGAGACAGAAGTGCTAGAATAAGGACCCACTTGGAACACAGGTACTCTAAGAAAAAGTATGAAAGCCACTAGATTTTCTAGTGAGAGATTTCTTGGACAAACCCTAGTCAGAATCTAGAAACCTTTCATTTATAGCAGGAGCTTAACTCCTTTGCATTGATAGAATAAATTGTCTGCTTTCATTTCTAGGCTTGTGAATTCAATAAAGCAGTACTGCAGAAGATTCTCAGCTTGTCTGTAGGTTGAAACATGTACATAGTGAAGAGGAGGTTCACCAGCTCTTAGGGCTGTAACCAGAGGTTTGGGTGCAGGCCTAGGACAGGACTTGGAGTGGGTTAGTTGAGGCAGGTGTCTGTCCAGTATTGTGTGGTCATTTGTTTCAAATGTCATATATCAGTATCAAAATAGCTAAGGGGATTACTTCATAAGTCCATCAGTAGTTGTAACAAAACATAGACTACATTAAGGTCAAACTTATAGCCATTAAAAGAAGATGGCAAAACTGAACATCATTGTGTTCAGTATAAAATTACATTTACAGCTTATAAAATGATAATCTAAAAATTCATCATAAGGTGCAGGGAACTAGCTTACGAAGCTTCCTGGAAATCAAACTGACTATTAAATACATTAAAATATGGGGTATGGGTCAAAGTGGATTACAGGTCTAAGTAAAAATGGAGGCTGGTATCCAGTATGACAAATAAAGTAACTGACTTATAATACATTGAGTAAGTGGCTGAGAGAAATCCCAAGGATACATAAACAGTTGATAGAAAATGCAAAACCTAAATTTAGTGCTTATTTTTATCTGCAGTCCTATCATTTTTTGAAGCTTTGTATCATTTTGCCTTGCTGAGTGAAATATGTTACCTCATGATAGAACTCTGATTATGAAAATTTTAATGCATTATTTAATTTCCAAGGTATTTAATTTCCTGATATTCTATTAATAATAATACCAATGTTATAATACTATAACAATAACAGTGAGGCTCAAATCATAAAAGGCCTAGATACTCACCTGCTGGTTGATTGAGGTATAGCTAACCTTTAATTTCTTCTCTCCAAAATTTAAATATTTACCCTTCTCAACACCTTGAGGAGACTGGTAGATGAATTTTATTACCTCTGCTTTGAAGAGGAGCAAATGAGACTGAACCAAATGCAGAAAACCAAGTTCAGAACTTAGACCTTACTTGGACTGTGTTCAATAAGAATATGTGGGTTGATTGGGTTTTTTCCAGGGGAAAGTGAAATAATCTCATTAAAAGTGACAAATAAACTCAGGTCTCCTGTGCATTTTTAGGTAGCTGACAAACTTCATGTGGACATCAGAGCCACTTGTAAGCCATCTATAAAGGAAGGAGTTGCATTTGTTTCCTCTATTTTATCTTGTCAATTGGCTGTTTGTGCAGCTGGATTTGAAGTTCTTAAACAGGATAAATATGCAGCAAGTGGAACTGATCTATAGTTTTAAAAATATATACATCTAAAAATGACAATATTTGCATTTGGAAAATGTCTGACTAGTTTGAATCCATTTCATTATAAGCTTAATGAACAATAAGAAATGTGGCAAGCATCTATTCTGACATATGACAAACCACACAGTGTGGAAATCTGGGATATATTTATATCCTAAGGATTATTTCCTGTACAGTTTGATGATATTATTCCAGCTTTACTTAAACACAGGCTAATAGGGTTATTCTTATGGTTTGATGTTAAAAACAAACAAAAAAAGCAGGTCAATGTCGATCACTGGAAAACTGGATTTTTGAAGGATTTTGTAATGATAAATATAAGCTGGAAGGTATTCTTAGCATGTTTACTATGAATGACCTTCTTATATGGTTAAACGTATTTTAGGATACAAAAGCCCTAATGTCTATCAGAGAATATAGCAGAAGTCATGCAGCTCCTATTTATAATTAATTTCTTGACTGAAATTTTGTCTTGATCTACTAAAAAACCACCTGCCTACCTAACACTTATTCGTGATAGCAACATAGAAACACAAAGGAAGAGGAAATTATCAGATAACACCACCTTTGCAGTTTTCAGGCCTATCAGCAGATTTTTCGAAACTCAGTCTTATCAACAAGTCTTAGAATAGTACTCTGCCTTATGTCATATTTGAATTAAACCAAAATTAGTAAGATGCAATTTCCTGCTGTATTTTTGTAAGACTTCTTTTTTACTGCAGTGTTAGAAAGCTGCCATTCCATGCTCATCAGAGAACTATATGCTGCACATAATTTAGAGACTTGAGAGCTTTCTTAAAAGATGATATATTATGTGACTTGACTTCTAACATAGAGTAAAACATCATATATCAAATTATACTACTTTATTTCTAAGAAAGGAAGAATTTCCTTTCAGAAAAGGTAATGAAATCTTGTGATTTCAATGAGGGCAAGGCTCACTCCCTTTCCATGCACTTTTTGTAATCCCATTCACTTTCATTGTTTTCACTTGGTTTCTGAATTTTTTCTTTCTTTTTTTTTTTTCATTTCTTCAAATTCTTCTCCTGTCCCTTTATTCACATTTCTTCCCTGATTTTCAGGATTTGAATTGGAGTCATTTTGTTAAGTTTTGGTCGTTTTCACTGGCCCCCCACTTCATCTCAGTCCATTTGATTGCAATCACTCCATTTCCAACTTTTCTTGTTTTTTTTCAGTTGCACTGGTTTTGATATCTCCTTTCCAGAGAATTTGTTAGACTTTGTTCTCTGATTTCAAGATTTCTTTATTTCTAACAAAGAATAAAACATCATATGGATTTGTGTGGTACTAATAATGTAACTTAGATATACAGAAAATGCCAAGAAAAGCCCTTAAACCCCAAATAGCACAACATGACTTTAAATGATATTGTGTATATTGAAATTTTTCTGGACATAATGCAAACAGAAAGATTGTTATCACAACAGGGTATGTGTTTAATGCCCATTTTTCCCATTACTCTCCCTCTCCCAAAAAAATACACTGAAAAAAATTATCTCAATTCTTGCGATCCAGTATTGTGGTCAAGGAAATCAAGTAAAACCCTGGCTGAGACACAGTGTGTCAGGGCGCAGTGTCATGCTGTGCTCCGAGGGAAGATACCATTACTGTACAGGTAATACACAATATTGTACAATACAATACAGGTACTGTACAATCTTTTTCAGGGTGTTCCATGTGAGGGTTCTGACACCTGTTTTTTAAAGACAAATGCTGAGCAGACAGTTATCTACAGTTTCTGTCACTGGCCCAGTGACATGGGCAAATCACAAGGGTCCCTGGAAGAGGAAGAAAAGTGGGCTTTATAGAAGGACTTGGGAACTAGTGAAAGAGAAAAGAGAAGAGCTCAAGGATATAAATCAATGTCAACACCCTTAGACTTGAGGAGAAAGAAATCCTACCCTACCACAAACTTCTAATTAACTGAATTTTTGCATGGTGAGGTAAGCCTTGCAAAGGAGGCTGATCTTTTGTCGTTTACAGGGTCTGAATCTTTCAAATAGTTTAGGTTACTGTGGTTAAAATTCCTTTTCAAAGTTAGTTTTCATTGGCATTCATACTGTTGTGAAAGGAAGCTAGGCTTAGCTGGAAATGTTAGGCAAATCTGTGATCAGATGACTCTGTGAGTCATTAGGTTACAGTCCACAAAGGCGATGACAAAAAAGGGTGTTAAGTATACTTACCTGAATCACATCTGTCCACTCACTTGGTTGGGACACATATCAGCCCCTTAGCAAATGATTGGGAATGACAATTCCTTGTCTGAGATAGATTCTACAAAAGCATTAATAAAAAGACAAGCAAGAACAAAAAAAATTATTTAGACTGTCAAAAAAATAGGGCAAATACAAAAATTTGCTTGCATAATAAAAGTTTAGGAGGTAAAATTACCTTTTTTTTTTTTTTTTTTGTACACAGATAATTAGGAATCTAATAATTAGAACTTGCAGCTGGATTTTCAGAACTGCTTGGGCACTGGCAAAATTGGTGCTGTAATACTGAACTGCAAACTTCTAATCTGGAAGTTTTGACTGAAAGTCGGAGAGTGGAAAACGCTGCTTGCATTCAAAATTGTGATCCTGAAACCTCACTTTAGTACATGGCACCAACAGTTCTTAACAGCCCCTCCACTATTAAGGCAATAGTAAGGCTTTTCAGTGTGTAGGAAGCAGTCTCAAGAAGAACCCAGGTTTACTTGCTCCCAAATTAGCACTTTAATAATTGGCCTCTTTTTCTCAGTATATCTTTGCTTCTGTTCTGCTTCAGTAGGGTGAGTGGCAGACCTCAGATTTCAGCTTCAACACTGCAAACCCCCTGAAACATCCTTGGATCTAATTAGAAAAGATGACAATTGACACTTCAGGAGGAAGATCTGTATGTCCATTAGCGGACTACATTAAAGTACTTTTTGTATCATTTTCTGTAACAAAATGCTGGTTTCATCTGAGTAACAGTTTTTAACGGATATGGGGGAGTTCTAAGAATTGGAATTCTTGGAAATTACTGTAATCTTAGTGCCTTTGGTGTTTCTAAGCAAGCGATCTCCGCCGTGTCCCTGCTGGCAGGCTGTCCTGCTTCCCGGCTCCGGGCGGTGACAGAGGTGGCGCCGGGAGCCCTTTGCCCCGGCCTGGCAGG
>VWZU01006582.1:725337-742080 GCA_013397095.1 Sterrhoptilus dennistouni | reverse complement strand
CAGCTCCCGGGGCTGAGCGCTCACTGCCGGGCAGGGCGCGGTGCTGCGGACCGGGCGCGTCCCGCGGGAGCGACAGGTACCGACCGGAGCTGGGATCGGACTAGGAACAGCAGGTAGGCAGGTAGAACATAAGGCGTGTATTGCTCTCTGTTTTCTTTGTGGCTTCAATTGTTTGAACGATTTGTATGTAAATGTCACGCTGAAGAACAGTGCTTTACTGTTGTTTACTGTGAGTTGTTTTTGTGAAGTCAGACATGAACAGACCTCATGTTAACTACCATTGTATAGGTGGAAATTTTATCAGAAAATTTAAGAAAGTCAAAGAAGCTGTAGTATGTCCTGCAGTTCTTACTCCAGCGACTCTACAAGTTGTTCCACTGGAATTTCTTGCAGCAATGAGGTTTGACTCCGAGGTAACGAAGGTTGCTGAACCTTTTTCTAGAAGGAAAGTGCTGTAAAGTTTTAAAAAAAAGAAAAAAAGAAAAAAAAAAGAGTCAAACAAAGAAACGGTTTGACAGAGGACGTGATTAAAGTTATTTTGTAATTATCCACTAGGTTGACCTATGCTTAGTAACTTCCTTGTATTGGTAAAGGCAACAGTTCTATCGGAATTGTTGCAATCAGTATCTCTCTCTCTCTCTTTTTTTCTTTTTTTCCCCCTTTTTTTCCCCAATCCATATGTTGATTGTATAATGTGGGTTTTGGAAAAGATCTTTAATCTGCGATGTTTTATATGTTAATCTTGTCAATTTGTATGGAGTCAATTACAGTGTAAAAATGAAATTCACTACTTGCAGATTCCATTCTGCTCCATGGTAAGACCTGTTGTATTATTTTATTTTGCTTTGGTTCCTCCCCCCCCCAACATATTTATGAGGACCTTAATCTAGTATGTGGTTTAACAGAAGTTGGGAGCAAGTCTGAACTTGCTTATGTTTGTCGAACTGATTGCTCACAGTGTGATTATCCTGACATGTACTTTTAAAGGTTTGACAGTTTCTTCAGGCTTGTAGCTGTACTGATATTAAAAAAGGAAAAAAAACAAACCTAATCCCACCTGAGTGTTTCTGTTCATCTATAACTTACTGTTCACACATTTCATTATTAAAATTTGGTTTGCTTGTTTGCTTCAACAAATATTTGTTTATCTCCCAGCCAATTTTGTCTTCAAGAATTTTCAACTTGAAAAATCATAGAATGAAAGAATTTTAAAATTAGTAGATATAGCTTTTCAGAATGTTGGATGCAGGTGCTTACCCTCCATGTGCGGAAGGGTCATGAGAGTTAGAATTGCCATTTTTCTTTGATTTTATTTAGCTGTCAGTAAAAGTAAAAGAAAAGAACTGTTAGGCCACTCTGAGTTTTTTTGCCAGTCCTTGTCTAAGTCCCTTCCATAAGATGGGAAGGGGAAGAAATTGACAAGCAGCTTGTAAAGCGTGAGAAACTTTTTTTATGAAAGAAAGTTGGATGATCCCGTAGATGGCTTGGGACATACAACACACACGGAATTCATCCTCTGCTGGAACTTTTTTCTTAGAAGAAAAGCCCAAATGGTTTTCCTTTTATTGCTTTTTTCACATAGCAATTTAGGTGTTTTGTCCCTATTTTGATAAAATAGAATGGTCAGGTGTCTTCCAAGAAGTTTGATTTTTTTCGGTGGTTTTTTTTTTTTTTTTTTTTTTTTTTTTTTAAGCATTATAGCATTTTCCTATTTTTAGTTGACAATGGTGATTTTTGTCTTGGTTACGCTACTAAGGAGAATATAATATTACAACAAGAATCAATTTTATTTCAGCAAATTCAAATTCCCCTTTTTTATTTTTTTGTTTGTTTCTTTGTTGATTTTTGGTTTTTGCTATTTTGTTATTTATTTAGAAGTAGGAAAAATCTATTTTGCCTTGTTTTACAGAATGTATCCAACCATGTGCACTAATGTTGTTTACAAATGCCAAATTTGTAGTGGTAAAAATATGGATGTGAAAGAGAATGAATATATTTGTACAGATGTGTATATGCCACTCCATTTCTAATACTGTACATTCTTTAGGGTTTATTATTACTTACTTTGCAATCAAAGCTAAGGAGAAGATTAAGTTCTTTTTTAAATTAATATCAATCATATCAAAACAGAGTAATGTATTGAATAAGTTGGTCCTTGAGTTCTGCATTTCTGTATATGTCTTGAGTTCAAACCTTATAAAACATTTTAAGAAAAAGTTACATATTTATGTTCTAGCCTGCAAAACGCTCACTAGCGTGTGTAGATTTGTTTAGCTGTTTGTTACGTTAATATTTGCGTAAGTAGTGAAACCAAACCAGTTGTCAGTATAACCCTTTGCTTAGACCCACAAAATAAGATGTGATCTTAGTGGTATTTAACCAGTTGCATAGCTAGGCTAGATCTGTAGCATGTCGTCAGAAATCTTGATGGATACACTGATAGCTTCTGCCATAGACAACTACAGAAACAGAAAGTGGTTTGGGCTTTATCTTCCATCACTGTTGGCATTTTGTGGTCAAAATGTCTTCTCAGCAAGCAGTTCCTTCCTTCCTCTGCTACCTGCATTGTTCATAAAATACACAGCAAAATATAATCATTCTTACAGATTTGGAAGCAAAGTTTGTTCTCTGCTAGGTAACCCTTTGCATTGGTATGTGGTTTATACAAAGACGGGTTAGAGTCCTAGTAGCTGATAACACATGGCTATCTGAGTTCCTGAAGTAACAACACTGGAGGTGTTCCAGAATAAGGTGTAGGCAAAGCTATTGCGTTTAGAAAAAGCAGTATTAAGATAGAGAAGAGAGCGTGTGTGGGTATAAATATATATATTTGTAAATAACACATATATATTTATTTATAAATATATAACTAGATCTACTTTCCCAGGTGCATTTTTTGTTATTATGGAAGGTGGAGGGATTGAGAAGATGATACTGTCTGAAAATGAACACTAACACCTTAGGGAAAAAATAGCCAAATGCTGCCATGAAACCCAGAACTGCCAAGGAAGGTGGGAATGGCTGAGATAACCAGCAGCAACTGCAACTTTAAAAGTCTTAGAATGATATGCTAATGCTGTAGGGGTTTTTCTATACTTGAATATGTGTGTGGTTTGGTTGTTGTTTTTTGGTGGTTTTTTTCTTTGCTTGTGTTTTTTTTTTCTGTTTGTTTGTAGTCTGTTAGGTTGTGTTTTTTATTTAATTACTGGGTATCTGAAAGACTATTTTCTGGCCCAAACAGCATGTGTTTGATATTTTTTTTCCTCAGTAAGTAATTTCTATACTATTTTTTTTTTTCATTTTGTACTCAGAATCTGAGAATATATATTCAACCAGTTAAAAGACTGTACACTTATATTTTCCAGAGTTTAGAGATGGATGGAGGCCATATTGTTGAATTTATGCTTTATGACTGGAGGCTGCTGTAAAAATTTTTAGGAAATGCTGAGCTTTCAAATTTTTACAGGAATAATGAAAATTTATATAAGCATACAGGTTAGGATGGGACAAAGGTAAATACGAAAACGGATTGTTAATCAGTTTAGATCAATCCAAGTATTTTTGAATTTAAATGACTTGAGAATCTTTAATTGAGGGTTAACTCCATAATAAAGTTAATCTTTCTTGAGAGGTTGATATCTGATTGACCTATAGAGTTGTCTGTCTAAAAGGTTTTAATTGTATCAATTTAATATTCAAGATAAGTAATTTCTCAGGCTTGTGGGTCGTGATCAAAGCTGATAAAGATATATATAGAAAAATGAAGCTAAAGACTAGAGAGAATCCAATGATTTATTTGAAATAAAGGAACATTTATAGTAAGTGTGCTATGTTGATTTTTACATATTCCAGAAAAATGTAGGTTTGTTCATATTTTTTCTTATTATTATGTCACATACATGTTTACATGGTGTAAGTCTGGTTTTTTCCTTGGCTTTGATTACCACTTTATAAAAGTATGGGAGTAATGAAGATATTTACAAAATTTCTCAAGAAAAGAGGTTCAGTGATTGAGGTAGTTATTTAATAATTTATTTCATAATCATAATCAAGTACAATCGCCAATAGCAGTGATACAGCTGTGCTTCATACAGTAAATTATTTTAAATTTAGATTTATCTGCATGTGGCTTTGGTAATGATGAGGGGCATAAATATTTATTTATTTATTTATTTATTGCTCCCTTTCTGAATAATGACTTAGATATTCAAAAGACCTTGGAGAAATCTTATAGGAAGGGGGTTTATCCTTTATTTAGGAACTGATACAGTAAAAATGTAGTCAATGTTTTAAGCTTCAATTCTAGGTCATAAGTACTGCATTTTTTGTCAAGAAATACTTTGAAGAGTTGGGTATCAATGTCTACTACTACAGACAAATCCTGGGCAAAAGATTTCTACTCCTTCTAAATGCTACTTAAATCTTAATGCTCTTCCACTGAAGCTGGTCTTTCTTTTCCAGGCTGCTTAAGGCTAGTACCAGCATGCCAGGACAGCTGCTACAGTCAGCAGGTTTCCCTAAGGCCAAGTTACTCTTTATACAGAAAGAGAGAGGTGAAAAAACCTGTTGAGTATTGCTGATCTTAAACCTTCTTTGAAGAAATATGATTTCAGGCTGATTCAAACACCTTCAGAACAGTAGCATCTGGATTTTTTAAATTGTGAATTTAGATACAGACCTGGAAGAAAGAATAACTCAACTAGATGAAATTTGGAGTGTAAGAGCTGAGTTGGAAAATACTAAGGAAGAACTCATGGACAGCCAGAACTTGCCTATCTGGTCGGGCCTTTTCTCTTTGTGGCCAAGGGAAAACTGCTTCCATGTCAGAGTTGGGATGCTGGTGGTTACCTGTTTCCTGTGTTCCTGCAGGACAGTTTGTTTGAAGGGCTGGATCTACTGTTGCAAACCATGTTATTGAGGATAGTACTTGTTCAGTTGGATTCTCGTTGAAGAGGGATTGAATGCACAGTTCACATAGAATGCTCTACATGGTCATTTTTCCTTTGTTCCATTGCAAGTGTGCTTCTATGCTAAAAGGATTTTGCAATTGGAAGATAAGGATGTAGTAGTCCTGTTCCATAATTAATTGGTGCTAGTATGGAAATGGGAAAGCTTTAAGTTCCAGTTGTGGTCTTGAATACCTCTTTCTCTCCCTGATATCCAAGTACTGTGTAATAAGAATGTGTGTGTAGATAAGTGGTTCATCTTAATGTTTAACTACTAGGAATATGTGTTTTAATCTGTATTACTTTTGCTGAGACTTTGATTTTGCTATTTTTTATATTGGCTAAGATAAAAGGATGGGTTTATTTTACCATTGTTGAAATTATTATATACAAACAATTAAAAAATATTACTGTTCCCGTGACAGAGAGTCTTTGACAATTTTATTGAATGTAATTGTGAGGTTTAGGTGAGAATTTTTTTAAACGTCCTTTTTCTTTTCCATATGTTTTTTAGTGTTTAAAAAAAAAGTTTGAACTGAAGAAACTTGAAGCGGTGTCGTGAGGAAATGGATATTTTCTACTTGCTGGTGGACGCCAAAATCAAGAGGGTTTTCTTGCTAGTGAACATGCATGCAACCTGACTATTTCTATGTGACTGTGTGGGACAATATATGAAATGAAGTCATGTCATCCACAGGCAATGGCACTGATATTGAAGCCTTTTTGGTCAACATTAACCTTGCACAATATCTTTCTAACTTTAAAAAATATGGCTATAACACTGTGACAGATTGCATGGGAATAAATAACAGTGTGCTTCAGCAAATGGGAGTGTTGCCTACAGGACATCGCAGAAGGATTCTTAAGCAGTTAGACAGTCTTTTGAAAAGTCAAGGAAATTCTCTTTTCTGTGAAAATCTAAAATTCAAAGATGTGAAAGGTTTAGAAGAGAAGCAACATTCATCCTCAGATCAGGAGTCTCCTGTAAGCAATTCAAGTTTAGATGGGACTGGCTTGATGCCTGCAACATCATCAGAACAACTTCTTAAAAAATCTTGTGTTAATACGGAGAAGTTTGAACTTGCAGAGGAAAACTCAAAGGAGGCAAATGATGATAGCTGCACAAATTTGGATTTTTCCAGTTTATACCATAATTCAGACAGCATACTAAAAGCTGTCAGTCAAAGCAGAAATATCAAGATGAATACTCAGCCAGATGCATCGCTGACAGAAGCTGCTGCATACCAAGCTGATGAGCACTTGACTGGCCCTTTGGTGTTTCGTGATCCTCCTTCATTTGTTCGTTCATGCGAGACATGCAAGGAAAACAAACATCAGAGGTTTGCAGATGAGGGTGATTTGTCTGATAGTAAACCAGATTCTCCATTCTATAAGTTTAAAGGAGAAATGATAGACAATGACTTATATGATTCCTGTACACCAAACTGCATGAAAGTATTTCCAAGAGCAACCCGATCTTTTATCTTAAGACATCGACCCGTACCAGAAATACCCGAATCAAGTAAAGTTCAAGCTTCATCAAGGTAATTGTTGCTCATTACTAATGAGAAATTGCTATCATGGTAGAACTTACGGTTTGGGATTTCTTGATTTTCTTTTTCTTTTTTTAATGTATTTTCTTTTTTTGGTGTGGATTTTTTTAATATGTGCTGTAAATACACTGGATCTGATATGAATGTGCCCAGATTTATTGAAGAGAAGGATTAAGGTTCAATGTAATTTAAAAGCAGGAATGAGAGTGTAAAGGGAAATTTTAGAATGGTGTGTCTTTATAACCTCCCCAATTTTCTCTGCATCTACATGTTAACAAAGAAAGGAATCTTTATTGCTTTAGATATAACTCTTAAAAACAACTATATAAAGCATAAGCAAGAACTTACTTCAAGATGGCTTTTGGGTTAATTTCTGAACTGGTAGTCATTTAATTGTTAACTTTGGAGAATGAAGGCAACCATTTATTCATGTTATGTGTTGGCTTTTGCTGGTGGTATCATAACAACAAAACTTTAGCTTTTAATTATATTTCTAGTATGAAAATATTTTTGAGACATTCCAGCAAGAGAAAACAGCAGTGGAAAAAGGAGGAAAAAAGGATGATAGATGTGGAAGATTTACAGAGTTTATGGAATCTTTGAATTTGTTTCTAATTATTCAAATGATGTGACTGTGTATTTTTCTTCCTTCAAAATGGTTGAGTTCATAATTTGGATCCACAAATTACTGAGTGACACTTATTTTTTTGAATAAGTGTTAGTTGTAGCTTGTCTTGGAAAAATATGATAGAATGTTGAGAAAAATATCTATTGTTGGGGACTTAATTCAAGACCTATCTTAATAAAAGTATAATTGTTTGAATGTTAAAAATAATAGACACTGAATATGTAGTCAATAACAATACAATGTTACAGTCTGTGAGCAAAAAATATCTCCACACAGGTTATTGTAAAATTTTTTGATCTATTAAGTAAGTTAGTTGTCATGCCGGCTATGTGTCTCAAACAGAAGAAAAATTAATGCAAAGGCACATGCAAAGTTTTGTTGGTGTAGCCTTATCCAAATCATTAGGTTGCATTTATTTTATTTTTTAATTTTTTTTTTCAGCCACAAGCTGTGCCTGGAAGGGACATGTCTAAGAATGTTTTGTATTTATCTTGGGTTTTTAATCTGCATATCTCAGCAGTTAGAAACATCATCGAGTTTATACATGCTCTAAATGCAGGGGTTTCCCAGCATTAAAAAGTTTTTTTAGATTACTGAAAGAAGTCAAAATTAATCTTGTAATGCAATTGTTTGAACAGGTGGAGAGGCAAAAAATCTTTGCAACAGTTAGAGATTTTTTTTGTGTGCCTTAAAAACTGCTTCATTGGTGTTTTCTAAATGACAAAAAGTTGTGCTCATTGAAACTTAAGTATATGTGTCTATTAGTGAGGAGCAGATTTATGTTAACTTTTGTAGAGTGATTATCCATACTTCACTTAATAAAGCTATTCATGCTGAGACAAAATGGGATTTTTAACCTAAAAGATAATAACTAAGTACTAAAAGAATACTCTCGCTGTCTTTTGAGAAACAATCGTCCAGTTGAGAGAATATGCTGTATTTGTAGTCTTCCCACCACTGGAGTAAATCCTCCAAATCCCGGTCTGTTGGTGATTGATATGTGACTGGGTGACTAACTGCATTACCCACCATTTTGATTTGTGAGCTCCAGCTTCTTTTCTTGGTCTTTATGCTCCAGTTATAGTAATATGGAAATCCTGAGGGACCAGTCTGTCTGCCAAAGATCCAGGCTAAACAAGAGCTTCATAGCAGAACTTAAACTTCGGAGAAACATTCTTGATAACCTTTCTGACAACCTTTTCATAGAGACAGAGAACTAATTCAGAACGTTAAAACAGCGTTGTGCAAACACCTTTGGTCTCAGGAAAGATTGTGTCTTTATCACAGAATTGCATAGACAAACAGCCTCAACTGGCCTTATTGCCAGATGCTGGTTTCATCCTTATTACATTGGATAAAGGCTGTTCCATAGAGGCAGAAAAATCCTGTTGAAATCTGGGAAACTCAGCATTTCCTTCCAGTCATTCATGGATATTAGTAATTAAGTTTTGATGCAAGGAATACTTTTCTCATCACCTCCTATGTGCCTTTAGCACAAAAAGTTCATACAGTGGGTCTCCTTGTGCCCCATGTTAGGGCTATGACCATGTCATTTGTTATTACTAATAATGCACTTAGCTCCCTTGCAATTTTGTCTCCTTCCCTGTGCCTCACTTCTGCTCCTGGATCTTGCCTGTAACAAAGCATGCTGGCAGCTGAAAAGACACCATAGCATTTTAGAAGTGGAAAATACTTTGAGTTTATTTCTTTTTTCAATTATGGCACTACAGGATGGCATCACTGTAGTATTGGGGGGGGGGTGCAGAATTTAAAAAAAAAAAGAAACTAAAAAAGTGTCAATTACACAATTTTCTTAATAGTGGAGTTACTGTGCAGATTTTAGTTCTGGTTTTTATTGCCCAGTATTGATGTTATACTAGTTATACTAGTATATATTAGTATTATAATACTATAATATATATATATATTATAATACTATATATACTAGTATATACTAGTATTATAACTAGATGTTATCTAGTTATACTAGATTATTTTCATCTAGACTTTTTCTTATTGTATCATTGAGCTCTCTGTTGTTAGAGAATTAGTAAAGATCAGTCAAAAGGTGTTTAAAACCACAAAGTGAAAAATTGAAGGTTTTTGTAAGACAAAATAGTGAAAATATTGCAATAGATGGAACTAACCACTCATGCGTCTTTAGGACAATATTGAAGATAATTAGTTTTGAAATAGTTTTAGAAGATTTAGATACTTTGGGTCAACTAGCAGTCACTCTTCTGTGAAATAGTTGCCATTGCATCATTCCAGGAAGCGATCTTTTCAAACAAAAAGCCGAAGTAGATTTGTAACATGGTAGATCTGATTTTTATACAGAATAATATACAGCTAAAACTTCAGACTGATGAATTCTATAATTTTTTAGATGTTTTCATGTCACCCGTCTTTGTTACTCGTGTTGTGCAGTAGTGGGGTTGTTCTGATTATTAAGAGAAACAAGAAAAACTAGATGAAAATTCTGGGTAACGTCCTACATATGGGAAAAGATATAAATAAGTAAAATTGATAATGGTGCTTGGCCCAAGCAGGCACCATTTGTTTTCTGTGGGTGGCAGATCCTATAGTTGGAATCTCTTCCTTGGTACTGATATCCTTTAGATTCCATTTCTTAACCTACAAGTGGACAAGATTGCTAATGAGGTGCCAAGCTCTCCACTGTGTTCTGGCACACAAAATAAATGTTTTAGAAGAGAAAAGCTGCTCCCTCTCTTTTACTGTGGTGAAGTATCACTATTACTTTACTTTGGCTAGCAGTCTACGGACTCCAAAGCTTTAACACAGCATGCTAGAGCTGTTTTGATGTATTTGCATTTATGGGAGGGTTAGGTCTTGAGATAGAAAAGAAAACATGTCTTGAATGAGTTTGAAAATGAAAAATGCTTTCCTTTAAAACATTCAGCAGATGAATGCCAGTAAAGACTTTGAAGCACTGACTGAACTCCTTCCCTTACTTTATTTGCAAGGTGACAGGGATATATCGAATAAAACAGCTTGGTGGAAAGTTCTGTGCAAAGTTTTAGCTTTTCAGCCTCTCAGCATTTAGCAAGACCAGTCACTGCCTCATCACATCCTTTCATCCTGTTTATGTATAACACGGAGTGCTAGAGAAGTGTATGCAGCCTGGGCGGCATCCGGTACCTCTTAATATGTGAAAACAGTTGTAACAAGGTCAACATTGAATAATAATTGAAATTATTATTATTTTTTTGAAAAATTGGTGCACTTTGTGATTGGAAGACTGATTGCACTAGTTTTACATTAAAGAGCAAAATAAAAGAATATCATCTATCTTCTTTGAGATACTCAGTTTCCGAATTGAAAAAAAAAAATTAAAGAGAAGAATTCACTTTTTGACATGGCTAAGAAAATGTCAAATATTGATTTGTTATAAGTATTTTTTCAATCTTTTTCCTTCAAAAGACATCTTCAGTATTTTTCACTCTTTTAATCCAGGTAATTTGTACAACAACTAGTTTGCTATTTTATTAAACTTGGACATTTATTATAATTTTATAGCTTGCACTGTAGAGTTTTTATTACACATAATCTTTCAAGCAGATATTCAAAGTGAGTTCATTTTGTCTATGTTATATCTTGAGGCAGTTTTTAATCTACATAGGTTAGAAATTTTCTTTCCAAAAATGACAAATAGGTTGTATTTTTGAATGCTGGGAGAAAACTCCTAGAATTTGCTTTTTAGCAGGATTTTGTGCCATGTGTACATAAATGTAGGTGCGTAATCAGAAAGAATACACAAGTCCTGAAAAGTATATGGATTTTAAAAAAGTGTAGGGTATTTTGTGTGTGTGGGGTTGTTTGTTTGGGTTTCATTTATTTATTTATTTATTTATTTATTTAAGCTAACTTGTTATTTTTCATTACCTGGTGAAATTATCCATCCACCCTGAAACAAAGCAAATTACTCACTCTTTTATATAAGGAAAGCCTCCATAATTTTAAAAGCCCTTCAAGTCAAGGCTGTTTATCTGTAAGTCTTAATTTAGTTTAATGCTGCTAATAACCTTCAAAAGATACCAATGGAACAACAAAAAATCTGATCTGTGTTGAAATACATTAGGTTAGGTTTTGTATTTCTATAAGCATATTAAGTTCTTTAAAATTTGGGTTGTACAAACACATGAAGTTAATTTGCTAATGGAGCTTCAAAAGATGTAACTGTATGAATTCTAGTGAGATGTGTGATGGAACACAGACTTTTAAAGTATTTGCAGTTTCTTTGTTGTAATTATGACTCGGGAGAGTAGGCAATTATATATGGCAAGTAGGCTGTGACCAACTTTCACTGGCCAAACTCTCCCTGTGTTTTCAAACCCAGAATTTTATGAAGTAATCATTGGGGAACTTAGTTTATGTAACCTGGATAACATTTGAAATTTCAAGTAAGTTTATACGGTGTGGCCTCTATCATGAATTGAATCTAATAAAATTTTTGGGGCAGATTTAGGTGTGGAATAAAAATTATGTGAAATAGTAGTTCATGAATGCCTGCCTTCTGTAACAAAAACCCCATCATTTTGTAGTTAGGAGTAAATCAAGTTGGACTTCATGAGACAGTAGGTTTAAGTTCTAAATGTATCTTATCTTAAAATAATAAAATTTCTCAATATGTTAAATGGGTAAACAAAAATTAGGAGATTGATATTTTTTAGTAGAAGATAATTGCCTTTGACTTTAAAGGTATATCAGAGAAGTCATAAGGAGAGAAAAACGTATTGTTGTGTGACTCTTAAAATAAATCAGAATTTTTCCCAATATTTAAAACCTATTGTTTCTATATTTGCATATAATTTTAATTGTTTAACTGCATGAAATGGTTTTGCTTATTTTCTGGGAAATTTCAATTAATGTTTTCATTCTGTGCTTTGTTTTGTTCAAGTTCCCTTCAGAAAAGAAGAAATATGGACCTTGTAAATATTTCTTGCACTGGGAGGCAAATTTCACAAAACAGTGAGTCAAGCATCCTGATATTTACATCTTGAATATTAAGGAAAAAGAAACCTTGGATTGGTTGTCTAAAATAAGTATTACTTTCATATTTTAAGAAATATTAGGTACCTCAAAGGTCTAGAAGGATTGATTTATGTGATAGCAGAGTATTTAATCACTGCTGCATTTTTACTTATTTTTCTACCAAATGAAGTAAAAATTAGATAATCTAGTATTTAAGCCCCATTTATTTTAATATCCTTTTTTTAGTCTACTGTATTGAGTTTCTAATAGCAGAGTTAACTTCTTGAAAGATATAAGGAGTATATTTCTGACTAATGCTGCTTAATTTGTTTATAAGTGCTGCAGCTCCAGGAAACAACAGGAAATTTATTGTATTAAATAGTTCGCTGAAGCATTTAGAAGTCTTGTGCAGTCAACTGGAAACTTCTTTCATGTTCGAAAAATGTCTTGTTTGAAGTTATGTATATTTATTTCAAACAAATACTTGGTGACAAAACGAAGATTGTGTACAAAAGGATTGTGTGGTGGTTTATTTTTGATACTTTTTTAAAGTCAGAATAAAGAACACTTTGGAGCTGTTGCTGCTTAGACTATGCAACTGAAGATTTTTTTATTTTAACTTGATGCAGGGTAGGAAAGAAGAAAATGCCTGTATGCAAGTTATATTCAAATTACGTAATAATAATGAAAATGCCTGTGGTGAAATGAAGGTATCTGGAGTTCACTTAGAAAAAGGACATTGTTTCTTGTTCCTCAAAGCTTTTTATGGGGACAACTGAGATATTACAAGCTGAAAAATCTGTCCCTTGTTGGTTTTATTATGACTTTAGCAGAGCATTTGTGACTCTCAGTAGAACACCGTGTGATTGTATTTATTTATTTATTTATCTATTTCCTTTAAGATACTTCCATGGAAGAAAAGCCACCCATTATCTCTCCATATGGGGAAACTTTCAGTTGTGACAACTCTAAAGAAGCTAAAGTAAGTTGACAAGCCAGAATGTATATAGTCTGTCTTCACTTTAATCTTCATGCTATGTATTTCATACTGGCCTTAATTTTTTTTTTTTTTTTCACTTTGTGCTTTTCTAATTGCCAGTACTTTTTCTGTGTTTTTAGGTATATGCAAAAGGTGTGTGACGTAATAGACGAGGACTAATGACTTCTGTTAATCTCAAGAGACACTTTGTATATTCAATAGTACTTGGAGGCTGTGGTGTGTGTGTTGGTTGTTTATTTTATTTTTTCTTTTCTTTTTTTCTTTTTTTGACCCCAGATAGGACAGATAACTGATTTTCTTTCTTTTTAACCCCATTGACAAGAGCTGCTGTTTTTATGCTCTCAGGCACAATCCTTTGTGCGTAATTGAGGTTAAGCCGTTGAGATTTGAAAAAGTTAGAATTTACTAATGAGGGTAAAAGTGTTTTTTTCTCATCTGAGAATTGCAAATCAAGACTAGGCATCTCTACACAGACTTTTGCATATCCTGTGAACGCAGCCTGCAGATTAAGTTAGGTGATATTGATGGTCATATTTGACCACCCTTTTTCACACCCTTTTCATGTATGTGAAAGTTCTCAAGACTTTTTAGTTCTTGCTTGGTATTTTTCATGCATCTCCTAAACTTGCTGTATACCCAGAAAGTCACTTTTTTTTTAGGATTCTCTGAAGCAAACATTTTTGTTGGGATCAGTAGTTGATGGTGTGAATGCCACAGACGACATGTGGACAGACTTCTGAATCACATGGAGGAAGATATGGAAGCTTAGTGAGGCATCTGCCAAATGTTATGAGTTTTCAACTCCTGCTTCTGTCTCAGTAGGAAGCAGACTAGAAATTGTTGATTCTGTGGTTACTTATACTTTTCCCAGCCAATCTCAATCCACAGAATTTAAGATAACAGAAAATTCTTCTGTCCTGGTCTTCCATCTAATGTTTCATTTTTAAACTATTTTAAACTATTGACTAAAATAAAAACTACTCAAATGGATGTCTAGGGTTTTTCTTTCTCCCATTCTAATTTCTTAAGAATTGATCAATAAGAGTAAATGGTTCACATTTCATCTTCTAATGAGAGTAGTTTTATAGGAATAAAAGTAATCTCTTTTTGATGCACACTTTCTTTTGGAAGTTTACTATGTTTTTCTGTTGTTGACTTTTTAATACACATAAAATCATACCTTGCCTTTCCTTCTTGTTCTTGTTATGTGCATGCAATGCTGAGTTTTGAGTGTTCATCTTCTTTCCTTGAATGCAATGTCTTGTCTGTGCTAGTTATTGTTGTCTGCGTCAAGGTCTTTAAAAATTCAAAATTTAACTTTGTAATTATTTCCGTAGTTTAAGCTGATTTTCTAGAAGAAGTTTCCTAGCCCTCTTGTTGCTTCTTAGCATTATTCTGTACATTTCATTGAAATGGTTGTTTGTGAAAAAACATACCCAGAAAGGTTGTCAGCCCTCTTTCTTATCTTACAAAGGCACAAAGTACAAAAATACCATGCTGTTAAACTGGATTTACTGCTTGAAACTAAATTGCAGTATATTATAACATCCTTTACCTGATCTGAAGATTTGGATTTTAATATCACTTTCATATATATGAACAGTTTTTTGTGTTATGTTTATCACTTGCCTGTTGGAAACTTCATAGGTGATTTTAATTCCATTAGCACTTAATTGTGGATAATGGTCATAAAGAACTATAAAACAAACATCTTGAGATACATTTCACTTTCAGATTTTTTCAGCGGAGGCAAATATCCTAGGAATAAATAAAAATATTTAGATAACGCTGTAAAGTATCTCAGATTTTAAAGTTTGTTGCTGCTGCTTCATGTTAAATCACAAGAATATAGTTTGTCCATATAGAATAAAAGGTGTTGAGTTGTTATACTTACTGACTGAAATTTGTTCTAAGGGCTTGTAAGTAAGCCACCACCCTTCTCTCTGTTTCGTTGGCATAAAGAAAAGGATTCTGTAGGCCTTTATGAAGGGAGTGCCTGTAGAAATAGGTAATGAGTCACTACAGACTGGAAGTAAGTGAGCATGAGGGAACAGGGGAATGAAGGTTATAAAGAAAATACGTCTTTGATTTGGGTCAGGAAGAAAATAAGTAGAAAGAGAAACCTCTAAAGGGCAACCTGAAGTAGGAACTGTTTTTTATAATATTGATATAAAAATAACACAAAACCCCCTAAGTGTTTTAGAGACGTTTTATTGTTGTGTCTAACTAAAAGAGTCAAGTATATTAGAATTCCTTCAGAGGAAGACTGAATTCTCATGAGGTGAAATACTGGCTTTATTTCTTGGTGTAGACAGACTAAATCAAACGTGCCATCTGAGCTTGCTAAATTGTGTGAGCTCCTGAGCACTGGGATACTGTTGAAGGCTGGCCTCATTGCAAGTCTTACCATTTTAACATAAGAAGCCTTAAAAGGAGGAATTTATCTTCATGGACCCATTATAAAGCTGTATTGCCAGACCATGACTCAAGAGTCAACCTGAGAACTGTGTGACATTTCCTTTAGAAGAACTAAAGTCTTCCTTTAAGAACTAAAGAACTAAGTCTTCCTTTAAGAAGACTTAGGTGTTATCTCCCAAGGAAGATGCCTCTCCTTTATGACGTTGAATCTTCATTTAATGTAAGCTCAGTCCTGGTACCTTTCCTGCAGTCTGTGTTTTAGCTTTCAGGGTTCCTGTCTTGCTATTGAAATCAGAAGGACTACCTGTCAGAAGCAGCTAAACCCAGAAGTGTGTCTGCATTACTTCCTGATTAAAGGTAGAGGGTTTTTTATACAGGCCTGAGAGTAGGCAGTTTCACCTGTCTGGGATCCAGAAGCCATATTTCTACCTTAACTGTAGGTGCTTCCTATGCATAAGAACAGTACCTATATGGAAGAAATACTTTTCTCTATAATGGTGTCTGCATGAGAAAATGCTGCTATCTTTGTATAATACCTCAGAGACTTAAAGGAGGTGGGAATTTTGTTTTGTATTGAGCCTGAACATCTTCTAGGGTATTTCTGTAAACAGGACAATGCAAATGCTTGGGTTTTAATTTGTTTGAAACAGATTTTTGTGAGCACATAGAACTTCCTTTACCCACAACCTGTCTTCATTTGCAGCTTTTACATTTTAAATTCTACTGACAATAGAAATGCATTTCTTAGTTACTACTTGGAAGATATTTGGCTCTCTGAATTCACTTGCTCAAGTACTGAAGATTATGGCATGAGAGGAAGCAGGACATCAAACTGTTATTTTCGTGGTTCATGGCAGGCAGGGAGAGCTACTACCGTGTAGTTTCAGTGGGTATGGTTTGCAATTGCACCCTGATAAAAAAAATGAAGATAAAGGATACTGACTATTTTTACTCTAAAGATGTTTCATACACTGTGATATTAGCCTCTTGATTACTGTGCAAAAGTATGGCCATTTCCCCTTTTGGGAGATTCCAGGCAATGCAAGCATTTGGTAAGCAGTGGATAGACTGCTTTTGAGTTTTCTATTTAATTTGTTTACAAGGTATATTGATGATTTTTGCTTGGTTTTTTTGTAGGGTTTGGTTGGTTGGTTTTATTGATGTGTGGGGGAGTTTGTATTGTTGGTTTGTTACTCTTTTTTTTTT
>VWZU01006582.1:661270-725317 GCA_013397095.1 Sterrhoptilus dennistouni | reverse complement strand
TTTTTTTTTTTTTTTTAGCCCTTGGTTACTACAGCATAGCACTGTAATATGTGGGTGGTTAGGTTTTGGTGGGTTTTTATTTTTCTAATGGGACTGGTTAGTGGAGGAAGGCAGAGAGTTCACCTAGATTTATCCTAGCATCAGACTGTGATTGCTACATTTTTGCTATACACTTCCTTTGCTTTGAACTATGTCCTTTTTTAGTCTTGCCTTTCCATGTTGCCAAGGTACAGTCCTCAAGTACAAGATTAGGTGCTGCTATTCAGAAACCAAATGGCAATGTTGTGACAGCTTACCCACTTTATTTCTGCCACTGTTCAGCTTCGTTACACACACATAAAAGCTTAAATGAGTTAATTAAAACACTTCTATCAGAAAGCAGAAAGATGTTAATTTTTGGTTTTTTTTAAAGGAAGAAAGACACTGAAAAGCTTAGTAGTGCAATATGATTGTTAGATTGAGTTATGGAAGTGTGAAATGAAATGTAACATGAGCAGTGTTAACCTTGACATTTTGTACACACCAAGCAGTTTGTGATAGAGATTTCTAAGCAAAAGTTAAAAGATGAAAATTTTAGGAAGAAGATCTTGGCAAAATAAAAAACCCCAATGAGATATATTTGGTACAGCTGAGTTCAGTGTTGCCTTAGGATTTTGAATTTGCAATTACTTTTAATGTTCTGTGAAAGCTGTACATTTATTCCAAGAAGAAATATTGTTATGAAAAGTAGGCTAGCAGTGACAAATCATGAATGGTACTTAAGCTGCATGTAATGTGTGGCTCTTGAGCTTAAAAAACATTCAGTTGTTGTGTTTTAACCCCAGCTGGTAATTAGAACACAGCTGCTTGATTGTTCCCACTGCAGTGAGGAGAACTGGAAAACGAGTAACCTATTTGATGGTGGAATAAAAACAGTTTAATAATTACAACAAAGCAAATATAATCATAATACTAGTGCTCTACTAGAAAGGAGAGACCATGATGCTCTGGAGCATCCCTGTGGCCAGTTTGGGCCAGCTGTCCTGGCCATGCACCCTCCTGGCTTCCTGTACATGTGCTCACTGGCAGAGAATGGGAAACTAAATAGAAAGTCATTGACTTAGAGTAAGCTGTACCCAGCAACTTCAGTGTGTTATCAACATTATTCTCATTCTCAAGCACAAAACATAGCCCTGTAACAACTACTGGGAAGAAAATTAACTATCCCTGCCAAAACCAGGATGTTAGTGGTGCCTTGAAAAAAATCAGAGCAGTGGTATTTCTATACACTCAATTTCTTTATCTGATTTGTTTGTATCAGGTGTTTTGGGGCATGCTTAGATGTTGAAAATAACATTTCTTAGAATACAAAAATTAGCTCTCAAGTGGATATCTGAAAATGTGGGAAGGAACAGCTTTGCTTTGTGCGTGATTTACATCTACAATAATTTAAATATCACTTACTCTTTCAGGACAAATATTAGTTACAATATATTTATTTTCTAGGAACTTGCTGGAAATGAATTCGTGGCTTGTGAAGATAAATTGGGTCTAGGAGTGAATGAAGAATATCCTTCCAAAAATCTATGGTATTAAATAAGAGTTATTGTGAAATTCGAAATGTGAAGAAGAAAATGATATTTACTGATGTCACAAGTGGATCTCTAGCTCTGAGGGCACAACCATGACTATATTTTTTTTCTTCTATTTGAGGCTTTACCCCTTCCTATATGAGGCGAATCTTGGCACTGTGGCTGTTCTGAGACTGTTTAAACCAGCTTCCATAATCCCTTGTGGATTTGGAGACTGTCCCTGTTTTCCCCAGTCAGAATAAGAAAGACCAGGTTCCATTGTTGTATGTCTCATAGTAACTGTGTCTGAATGCTCTCATAATTTACCTTGTCATTAGAAAAAAACCCAACCCATCCAAACAAACACAACGGAAACACATTCACCACTCCTGTCATGAGACAAGGCCAGTTGGCTTGGTGAAGTGGGAGCTAATGTGGTTCTTGGTTATCCAGTCTGCACCAAGCTCCTGTTGAAGTGGGAGAGGAAAGAGAGAGGTGAGACTGGAAGTCATCAGAATTATTCAAAAGAGAGCAAAGATAGTTTTCTGAGGAAGGAGAATTTAATTTTGAACTTCTGTTCAGGCTTCCAAAGGAGTGTTATTTTGGTACTTTTCCTGTTGAATGGAGAAAGTAGGATTCAGGATGGTCACGTTTGTAAGATAGATTGTGTTTAGCATGTCTGTGGTTATCACTGTGATTGTACATAAGTTATAAACATATTTATAATGTATCTTACCAGTATTTGTTCCAATTACTAATTTTATATATTTGTGCATTGCAGTAATACATTTTAAGAATAAAATTCACTTTTTCTTTCCAGTTACTTTAATAATCAGAAAGAGAAGACAAAAGAGTTTGCAAAAAATGAATCCTTGGCTCAGGAAGACCCATCATTAACACCAGAAGAATCTGAAAGTGAATCTGTATATTCTGTTGTGGAACAACATTCATTGTCTTTAAAGAAAAAGAAAAATAAAACCAAAATACATTCAGCATCTTACAGTAAGATACAAAGTGGAGATTCTGATGGCTTGGCTAGTGAACAAATGAATTTTTCACAATTTGCTGGAGATCAAACTTTGACTGGAAATGAATCAATAACACCATATGCTTGCTTTTATGGCCCATCAGTAAAGAAGGTTAAAGCTGGATGGCTGGATAAATTATCCCCTCAAGGGTATGTTATTTGCAGTGGTTATTGTGTAATTGTGACAATGTATGTTTGCAGGAGAGATATTAAGTTTGTATTTAGTCACTGGTTTATATTTGTAGTGAAAGGAGAAAGGGGGTTGTTTTCATCACAAGAGCACCAAGCTTTTGTGAATTTATAAGTTTTCAGTGATGTTGCTTATCGTAAAGTTTCTTTAGGAGATGCATTCAGGAAAAAAATACTTTTCCTAAAATTATTGATCACTACTCATGAGCTATAGTGGAAAAATACAGAATGAATTTGTACCAGTATGTCCTGTTGCTACATTTTTGCTGATTTTTTTGTGCGCCACAAAGTAAGTGAAAATAAAGTCTGATTCTGAAATATTACTAAATTGGCAAAAGATTATAATTTAATAATTAGTTTGAATGATGCCCTTGTTGCTTTCTGTCTGTTTTACTTGAGCTTTGAGTTTAGAATTTATCTGGGGTGAATTCCTCCTGGTTAATTTATTTTTCTGCCTAAAATTTTATGGGAGAAATCTGAGTTCGAGTCTTAAGATTCCAAATAAGGAAGAGAAGGGATCACAATAGAAAATGAATTCTCTCTGTCACAATTGGAAGTTACATGACAACAACAATAGCAACAAATTTTATATTTGATTTGTTATAATTTTTTTGTTTTATTTTAACTGATTTTAAACTTGAGCTATCCCTGAACTGTTTCTCACTAAAAAATTCTTCATTAGCAGATCTTCCATCATAAATACTTGCAAACTCTGATGACATTCTTCTAACTTCCTCCTTTTAAATCGTAGTTTCCCGTTTCCATTTTTTCTTATGCCTTATGTTCTTATGAATTCTATGAATTCTTTTTTGTATTGAAAGTGGCACAGTTTAACTTTTTACATCTGTTTCTGCTCCTCACTGGGTCTTATCATCCAGAAATTAAAGCTGTTGTACTTGTTAGTGCTATAATACATCTACTGCACTTCTGTTCAAGCCTTGGTAGATCTGCATTCTTTGCTTTTGGGACTACATATTGAGCTGTGCTGAAAGATATTAAAGTGCATGGCCTTTCCTTTGATTTTTTGGCACCATAATAGTCATCAGCAATATTATACCATACTGTAACAATATTCAGCAATATAATCCAGTACATTTTTTTTTAATAGTGAGAAATTTATGTAATTAAATTGTTTAGGAATACAATCTGATTTGAACTCACTGGAAGCAGCTCTGTTGTATAGCAATTTCCTTTTTTTTTTCTTGTTTTTTTCTAGGGAATCTGATTTGATGTTTTATCTTTTTTAATTTTGTTTTTGTGTTGATATGGTGATACATTGTTGAAGGCAATTAACAAGATGGAAAAATACGTTTAATTAAACTCTTTTACCATTGCAGAATTTCAATGTGCTAAAAACTATTTAAAACAATTTTCTTTTCTTTTAAAATTATTTTGTAAGTTTCATCCACATTTATGGATTGCCATTGTTCACCTTTGCTAAANCCGCCCCCACCCCCTCCAAATTATTAGGATACTGACTTCTTGGAGAGCTGCAGTTGTAACTTTTATTTTACTTACAGGATTTTTTTTAAACAACAATTTTGGCAGTTAGCTAGCAGAGTGATGAAAACTATAGTTCTTGATTCCATCTGGCTTGTCTTGCTCTATTTGAAGGGATAGAGTTGAGAACAAGCTATGAAAACTTCAAGAAAGCGTAGTGTGAGAATATATTATTTGGAAAAGATAAGGAGTTAACCACAAAATTAATAGTGGTTAGTACTGAGTAGAACAGTTGCATGGTCATTAGCCTTGATCCAGTGCCACTCTGCAGCTACTTCAAGGGCTTTTTCTCAGGAGTGTTTCAGTGAATGATATGTTTTTGTTTCTTTTTCTTACAATACCATTTCCCAAACATCTAAAGAATTAAAAAACCCTAACCAATTAAAAAGATTTTTTTTCAAACTATTGAAGCACTGTAATATTTTATTTCACTTCCCATCAACAGAATATTTCATTTTGTTCTACATCTACCATTCTTTTTATAAAGCTCCAATTTACACCTGACAGTTTGTGACTTCTTGGGGAAAAGAATATATACTATTTTCTTAAATTGCTACAAATCATGCAATTAAAGTACAGCCTCTCTTTTTTTTAGGTAATTCACTATATATTGTATAGCCATTCAGTTTTCTCACATTGTATGTGGTTCTTAGGTTCACTCATCCCTGTATAATCTTGAAGTTTATTGACATTTTAATGCAAAATAGATGGTACAATGGCCTTGCCAGGTTATGAATAATGATGATTTATTGAAGTCATATAATGCAAGTTAATTAAGCCAGAGTTGCTATTTGATTAAAGTTTTGATAAGCTATCACAGTCTACTAATCCTAAAGCAGAGCACTCATTTAAAAGGAAAGGAAATAATGTTGGGAAAAAATATTAGTGGGCTCTTGTTCTTGCTTAATTAACTTATTTAATAGATTTTAGAACTGAGACATTTATAGATGATAACTAACAAGCTGTCAATATTTTTAATGGGTGTAATGGACTACTTCAGGTTGATGTAAAAATATATTTTTTGAAGGTCTTTATAGAGAGTGAGGTAATGGCACACTGAAAGTTTCTCATTAGTGATGTCCAGTTGATAACACACATTGAAAATTAAATTTCATGTTGTACTTCTTGGGAGATATGGTGTGCTGCTATTGATTAATTGGCCAGAAAACAGATTTTTGGGAAGATGCGTTGGCATTGAATGACTGGAGGTACCATAGCCTGTAAACAGAGATGTCCTTGTCATAAGCATGACAGTGAGATGGTCATTTGAGGCTCTCAGCTTTCGTTTTTGGAAAGTGTCTTAATAGAGCTTGTAGCACTTAGTTATGCTCTGTGTTCAAAATATTAATTTGAACAGAAAGCTAAACAAGATTTGACCTTTCTATAATTTGTGATTGAGACATTCTTAAAACCATTATTAGCTGTGTATTAATTGTGTTAATTTTTGATTCACAGGAAATGTATGTTTCAGAAGCGCTGGGTTAAATTTGATGGAGAGAGCATTTCTTATTACAACAATGAAAAGGTAAGGGACATGTTTTGGTCATGTTTGGAACAAAATGCATCTGTGTAATACACAAGGTACTATAAAGAAATTATTGAATAATTACAAATGGATATTCAATATTCAACTTAAGTTAATTTTCATTTCTAAAATACTTGGGTGAGATGTAATTAGATATTTTAAGGTGTCTTTGTTGTCATGTATTGTTCATCCTTTTGTTTCCTAGGAGAGCTCGTATTACCTTTCCAGATAGATATCATCAGATTTTTTTTACTTTTCTGAGAGACTGACACTGCTGCTGTCCTCAGAGCAGAACAGGATCAGAGCAGAACACTTTTGAGAGATGTTATTTTGATGGTGTTTGCAAAGTGTCTGGTCATGGGAACCTAGCATGCTGGAGATTGTGAGAGAGAAATTAAAAGTAGCATGGAAGACCATTTAAAAGAAAACAACCCCAACCTATTCGCTTGTTGACTCTTTGATTAAAAATGTCTTTTCCCTGTTTGTCTTCTATGCATAATTGCATGTCATGGAACTAAGTTAGGTTTGAATGAGAATGTTCAAAAACAGCACAGTACTTCAATGTATATGGCTGTTTTTGTTCCTGTACCTGAGGATTGAATCTTGCTGAAACATTTGCTGACTCATGAGCTGCTTTGATTAAAGTAGATCACTTCTTTTATGTGATACAAAAATACATTTGTAGATCACGGTATTCAACAAAGCATATACTCCTTGTAATTTTCTTGTAATTCCATGTAATTACTCTTCAGAGCACAAAATTCTTTTGCTCTGTGGTTTACTAATTAGTTTTTCCTCTTGGAAGTAGTGAAGGCCTTCCTAGACTTAAAAGTAATAGGTGACTGTACAGTATGCATGTTAAGGGAAGTTAAGATTCCCTTCGACATTCAGATGTGTTATTTTAAATGCTGGAAACTATTTCCTGTTGAAGATGCATATTACATTAGGAAGAAAATACAGTTTCAGATAAAAGTTCAGGCAGAGTATGCAGATTGTGGTAAGAGACCTACACATGCCTTATGATGGGGTGGGGATGTAAGAACTGAAGTATAATGAGACTGTTCATTTTCTGAGGGGCTGAGGAACTAAGAACTAGCTCAAAAAATTATTTACATTGATATTTGTGCCTACTAATTGCTTGAAACAATCTGATTTTGCTTGCTTACTTTGCTTCACTTACAGTTGAAGACATGATTTTGTAGGGGAGGGGAACAATAGAGAATAATGTTTGGATTGCAGTGACGAGAAATGCATTAGTGCATTGCATTAGTGATCCCACAGCTTCAAAGGAACAGAAAAGCAGGGTTAATCATTAAGAAAGGCTTGAAAAAATACAGCATTGGGATTTGCTTAACACTATCTGTAGCATAATTAGGGAAAGAAATGTTAATAGAGAATTTAAAGTCTTGTGTCTGCACTGAGAATTTGTTTTTATTTTTTTTCTTCTCTTTGAAAGACACTGAAAGTATTACTCGGAGGTCAGTTGTGCTAGAATAACACTTCTTATGCCTCTGTTTGTCATAAGAGATTCCAGAAGTCTTCCCTTCTGCTAAAATGGATGTTTATTTGTGTCACAATGCATAGGAAGCTAACAACTCTTCATCCTCTATTTAAAAGACCTGCATGGTAGGTTAGGCTATCAGCAGCTTGGCAAACACTTGTGTTGAAGCCTCTTAGCCTCACTTTTCCTGGAAACTGAGTCCAAGCCTCACTCTGGGTATTGAAGTGGATGCTGCTTGGTCTCTGTGTTTACAGTTTGACCAAATCTGGATGTCTGACTTGTTAACTTGGTGAGTCACATACGTGAAGAAATGTTATATCTGAAAACTGCAAGGCCTGAAGCAAATTCTGGGCACTGAAGACTTGGTGAAACTCAAATTGGCTTGCAGACAGGAGGAAAACATAGTTGGGTACCAGTATTTCTTAGTGCCCAATGGGATTGTGCTGAATGAGCAGTGGTGTCACTTGAGAAAATGAGTTTTTGGTGCAGTGGTCTCTGCTGAATCACTGTCTCCCCACCTGCGCTGTTTATATTTCATATGAGATGGATATCAGCATTTTCCTGCTGTTGCTTGTATGTTGTTATCTTGACATTATGAACAACTATTTGCTGACCCATCAAGACCTGACTGCAACTTGAGCTCCTTGCAAGGTCTTCCAAGTCCCCCTTCCTACCTACATAGCTGGTTATTTTTATACTTAAATGGGGAAGTTGCTATTTTAATTTTAGAACTCAATGGCAAGTTTTCTCTATTCTAATGTGTTTGTCTTAGGACATTCCTACACAGACAAGCATGTTATAAAGAAATTATACTTTTGGTTTCATGTATCAATTAAAAGTAGTTCTCAGAAGGAAACCAATCCATACTTGATATTTTTCTTCTTATTACAAGCAGAGAAGGTTAGACTCAGTGGAATGGAACTGTTTATTTTACCCAGAAACACCACCAATATTAAATAGCTCTATTTGTCATTCAAATTAGGAACTAGAGATGAGTAAGGTTCTCAAGAAGGGGAAGTGTACTACATGGCTAATGAAGAGTGAAATAACCGGAGACTATAGAGGGAAGACAGAGAGAATGTTATTCCTGAAAATGCCCATATGAATGTGTCTTCAAATTATTTAAACATCAATTTTATAAATATTTTTCTAACCTTGTTTTAGTTGTATATCCACTTCTACTTAATAGAGATCTCTTCTTTACTTTGTATCTGCATACATGAGAAAAAGATTCAGCTTTTAGCGAACAGCATCTGACCTAGGGAAGGTTTTGGGTTAAATCTGTGTTGCTCGCATTTCTTCTGTGTTCCTGATAGCTGATGTAATCAGAGCAACATCCCTTGTGGCTTTGTCTCAACAGTGTGGTTGACTGAAGAGGGAAGGCAGAATTGGAGAATTTTTTTCAGCTACCCTATATGCACAAGTTTTATTTCAAATTTCTTCTTACTTTTGCAGAACTCTGGTGTTTTACCATGCATTTTATAGTAAGGCAAAACCTGCTGGTTATGTTGAAAGTTTTTATTTAAAGCAGCTTAGAATGCCTGACAAATATATTAGTAACTTAGGAAAAAGATTTCACTCTTCAAATGGAGAGCTTCAGTATTCTCTTGTGGCACAGTACAAGTGCACATTACAAAGAGCAAACTTCACTGCAAAACGGGTGAATCACTGTCATTCTTGAAATAGGTCATACTTAATCTGTTGTGGAAGTAAAATCAAAGTAGTCCAATATGGTATTTTCCAGGAGCTGTTAGCTCATCTCTAAATCACAGCTGTCAAGGAGTGACATGGGGCTTTATTTGAAAATAAAAGTCTCTGTCGAACTAGCTAATATAAAAAAAAACCCACTCAAACATTTTGCTTTCCCTACTAGAAGATTTTTTGTCAGAGAATTTTTAGCAGCTCAAAAACTAGTTTACACCACTCAGTAACAGAATAAATAGCTGTGAAGTTTTTAGCTGCATTTGTTTGGGTTTGTTTTCTATCTTCTTAAATAATTCACCTAATTTCTAGCCTGGAGTATTTCAAAGAGATATTGTATCTTGATCTACAAGAGCTTTTTAACAGGCATTTTTTTTGCACATGAAAGAAAAGCTGCTGCACAAGAAAGATAGATTGATAAATTATTACGGTTTAAACTGTATTTGAAAATATGTGTGCCTTGGAGAACAAAGCTTTAAAAAGGATGATGAGTGATTGTTTAAATAGCTAAGCAAAACTTTACTCAGCTTAAAAGGAAATTGACTTTTTTTTGGGCAAATGGAATAAAATAGTTGTAACTTCCAGCCTGTTATTCTCTTGCAGTAGTACCAAATACAACCAGTAGATGCCTGCAAACACCATAACATATTTATAACTGAACACTTGCAGAACCAGTATATGTAAAAATTTTTTTTGCCATGGGAAAATCAATAGTAAACTTCATATCCAACCTCATTAAAATTAGTAAAATCACTCTTTTAACAAATATAGCCATAATGCTATGCAATATATAGCTATGCAGTTATATCTGTGGGCATTCTGACTATTCCTTGTGTGTAGGTATAGTAAAATGCTTGATTCTGCTCTATTTCAATATTTCTGTTTATTTATCCACTAAACTACCTTCACTGACATGTATTAGTATCTCAAATTGAAACAACATTAGTACATTAAACTCAGTAAACAAAAAAATAATCCAGTGTATCCTTCCTGCTTCACACTCACAATGTTCCTCGATTGTTTGTATGAAGTCTGTTATAATAATTTATACTTTTGGAGGGAAGTTATTACAGCACAATTTCTTTATGGGGAGCTGACTCTTGGAGTATTACTGCTTCTGGATCATAAATTTTATCAGTATGTCTGAGTTGTCTTGGTCAGAAAATGAATTGATGAAAGCACAGTGGAGACAAGAGCAGCGTTAACTCTGGAGTCCAAAAATGATGCAGGTGTATTTCTGAAGTGCACATTTGCTTCAGCTTTCCTTCCTGTCAACCCCCACCCCAAACCCATAGGTCAATTAGATTAAAAAGGTGAGCTGCTTGAAGGGAAGTACTTGTAGCTGTTTCTTTTTCCTATCTTGCATTTGTGTTCCATTCAGTCACCCTGATACCTAGCTGGAAATCTAAAAATATTGGGAAAAATTGTGCTGACCCCAAATTGTTGTGGTTCAACCTCAGCCAGCAACCATGCCCCGCACCCACTCACTCTTCCCCTAGTCAGGATGGAGAGAGAGTCAGAAGGATAAACATAAGAACTTGTGGGTTGAGATAGAGACACTTTAGGAGGTAAAGCCAAAGCTGTGCACAGGCAAACCAAGGAATTCATCCACCTTTCCCATGGGCAGGCAGGTGTTTGGCCACCCCCAGGAGAGCAGGACTCTATTCTGCTTAGTGGTTACTTGAAAAGACAAGCTCCATCACCATGAACATCCTCCAGCTTTCCATACTAAACATGATTCCATTTGGTATGGATATCCCTCAGGTCTGCTGGGGCCAGCTGTCCAGGTTTTATCACTGCTCATCTTCTTGTGCATCCCCAGCCTCCTCAGGGATGGGGTGGGGCTGGGAGCAGAAAAGGCTTTGACTCTGGGCCAGCACTGCTCAGCAATGGCTGAAACATCCCTGTGTTGTGAACCCTATTTCTATCATCAAACATAGTCCCATACCAGCTATTGTGAAGGAAATTAACTTCCAAACCAAACCCAGCACACACATATAGTAGAAAAGCACATTACCTGATCCAAGCTAGAGCATTCTTGTTAGCACTGACAGGACAGTGTATTTTTCCAGCGTGATGGGAGATATTTTTTTTGTGTTCAAACTTAGGGATAAATTCATTGAATTTACATTTCTTATTGACTACCTGCTGAAGTGGCAAGGTGCAGAGGGAACAGCAAAACTGTTTGGAATTCTCTGCCTGGAGAAAGTATAACATTTTTCCCATGTCTCGTTCTATCATACAAGTATAATAATTATGTATTTTTAAATTATTTTTATGTGAGATAGTAAATGTAATTTACTTTGGCATAAAATTGTAAATTAAAGTGTGATGTTTTGCAATATTAATGCCATGAGATAATTTATGAAGTTGCATCTCGAAAGTGCATAATCTATCTCATCATGGGATTTTATTCTATTTTAGAAGGTAGTAGATGTGCATAGATCCAGAACAGTGAAGTTGGTGATAGGCAAGTAGTGAAGGGGTTCACTTATTCAGTTATATTAAGTGTGGTGAGTTTCCTAAACATCATGACAAGTAGTATTACATCAAAGAAATTTAAAATTCCATGAGAATTGAATATTTTGACTACCTTTTTATTACAGGAAGTGTTCTCTAAAGGAATAATTCTACTCTCTGCAATAGCAACAGTAAGAGTTCATGGGGAGAATAAGTTTGAAGTTGTCACGCCCCATAGGACTTTTGTTTTCCGTGTGGATAGAGAAGGTAAGTAGAAGATCTGTGTTTCTAAAAATTGCCAAAGAGCTGTGTAATCACTGTTGATAAATTCTGTTTGTGAAATATAATTTGTTATATTATGAGAAATATTGGTTTAAGCTCATAAAGTGAAACTGGAGATAACTAGACTTTGTAAGAACAATGGAAATTGTTGGGCAATGACTTTTTCAAATATCAAAATGAGAAGACTATTTTCCCAACTCTTTGCCTCCTCCCCCATCCTTCCTAAAGATTAATTTGTCTGAACATTCTCAGGTCTCAGTAGCAGCTTTTACAGCCTGTGTGCTCTCTGAGCTCTCAGACATCTCTGAGTCACCACTTGATAAAAAAATGACAAAGAGACAATGAATGATGTCTGGGATGTGATGCTGTGATCAAAAGAAATCTGAGTTTTTCTGTCCTATATAGTGTTTTCAGCCAGGTATTGATAGAGATTACAAATGTAAATTGTAGCAAGGAAGTTAGTACACCTTCTAATTGAATGCTTTATCAACCTACAGCTGTAATATGTGGAATCAATATCAGTGCATGTATGATTTATTTATGGAAACAATCAAATAAAAATGAACACCTAGAAAAAAAAGAGTTGTGCAATATGTATTTACAGCAGTACATGCCAGAGCCATTATAGCTAAGGGTCTCTCAGCATTTCCATTATCAAATCCCATTTTTATGGGTTATAGTTGGTTGTAAACATTTGCTGCAGGCTGTAACAGGAGTGCAGCATCAGTGAACAAATCCTTAGCAGGTTTGGCTCAAATATTTTCAGTCATTTTTATGCTCTAGGCTGAGTTTAAAAGTATCTATTTCTTTATTATTTTTGCATTTCTCCTCCAAATATATATATATTCATAAATTAGAATATAATCATCTTGATGCAATACATTTTGTAGGGCTGCATTTTGTTTTGTGGACCTTTGCTTTAGATACTATAAAAATGTTAAAAACTTATACTGACTTGTAAAATACATTCAGAGCAACCACTTGTTATACATGAAATTCCATTTTCATGTAATATATAACCATCTTTGGACATAGTAACATGTCTGAAAAGCTGTTCACTTAAGGTTAGAAATGCTTATTGTATCAGGAATTTGGTCATTACTGTATCCAGAGGTGAATGATGTATTCCAAGTAAAGTATGTAAATAACTACTTGATTTCTGTAATGTGCAAAAAATAAAACAATTTCTTGATGCTATTACTTCGGTCAATTTGTGGTTGGGAATTGTTCTGGGACTATTCAAAGGGTACTTAACTTCTTTCAAAGATTTTTAAATGGAGACTTTTATATGTATTTTGAGATACCAGAAATGCATTACTTTTTGGATGGATTTAAATATCTAGAGGCAAAAGCACTACATATAATGGTTTGGAAAGTTTAGGGGCTTTTGGGGGCAAAATAAATAACCAAACAAGGGATAGCAGTGAATTAGATCATAATTTGCTCAGATGCAGTGAGATTTTGTTTCACCAGAGTGAAATACCATAGATAAAAACCACTTCTACAGTAATTTGATGCCCTCAGCTATTCTGAAATACTTTGAAAAGATTACTGGATTATTTCAAGACAGCATATATGTATTGTAAAGCAAATTTTTTACAGGAATTCTTGTATCACATTCCCCGTGCTAATCTGTGAGGCTGCTATCTTCCTTTTCTACAAAGTATTTTATGATACCTAAATTTGTGTATTTGTTTCTTTGTGTTGCACACATGCCATTTATAAAGTAAGCACTTTATTATTTCAATGGTTCTCCCTGCAATCTTCCATGCTAATTTTGCCAGCTTTATACATACTATGTATAGGACTTCCAATCCCTCCCTCTTCCCCCCCAGTATACTTTGTGATCTGGCTCTTTCAGAGCAAATAGTTAAAATATTCATGATATTCCAATCACATAAGGCAAACCTAATTCATTTGGACTACTCAGCATTAAAGTATATTGATCTTAGTCCAGTGAAATGTCTGAACATAGTGAGTGAGACTGAGTGAAACTCTATTACTTCACCTCCTTTTGTTCATGTATTTGTAAGATGTTACATTAATAATGCATGCAAAGATGCTCAAACATGCATTTTCTTAATTACTCAGTACCCTTGACAATATCAAGCTTAACCATTACATCTTAATGGAATAGATTGTAAACTAACAAGTGTTTTTTCTTAAAAGCATGGCCAAACATGGATTAGCACTGGTGCTGGTTTGCCTCCTCATTGACAGATGATATTTAGGCTCCCTGGTTTCTGCTTGCATAACTCCTGCAATTCTTTCCCCTTTGTCTGGCTTCCAGAAGGTGAACATGCCAACTGCCTGCCACCTCAGTCTTTAAACTGTCTGGAGTACACTATCTCAGAACTAGTAGTAGTGGTTTTAAGAATCTTGATCATCAGTTTGTTTGGATTGGTGTGTTGATTGTTGGGATTTAACTGGATGGCTGTCCTTCTAACACTTCCACTGACAAAGATTCTCATTATTTTTATTTACATTTTCTCCTCAATGTGGACGTTCTCTCTTATTTGGCATAGCTAGACCATCAACCAATGTAGAAACATTAGGAAAGCCAATGGGTTAAGAAGAATGAAGCTGATGCTTAACTAACTGTCTTTGACCAATGTTTTTTCTTGTTTAGAAGAAAGAAATGACTGGGTTAATACGATGCTCAATGCCTTGAAATTGCAATCTGATAATAACTCTCAGTCTCGAACTTCTGTCACCCCTGAGAAAAGCGGATATCTTGAGCTGAAAGGATACAAAACCAAAATCTTTATTCTACTTCAGGGGAGTACTGTATGGATCTGCAAAAATGAGCAGGTAAATTTTTCATGTGCTTTTTTGTGAATGAAAGCTTATAAAAATGGTTTAACTAGTGAGTTGGAAATTGACGGTTCTTTGTGAATAGGTGCATTTCAATATAAATGCATATCTCTTTATATGTAGTACTTTATTGCTGCAATTCTCAGAAGGCTTCACAAAGCAGGCAAAGAATCATTATGTCTGTTGTACAATAGGAAAAAGTGAATATATAGTGAGGTGAAGTGAAAAGCTCTGAGTGTCAAAACATGTTAGTGTCAGGGCTGGGATTAATTCATTATTAAAATGTTGGCCATAAGCACTCAACTTAATTAGAAGGCTTATTTTGTGCACTGGTTTCAGTGTTTTATAATACACTGCCCTGGCAAGTGTGCTGTAAAGAAACACATTGTGGTATTTAACTGATACTTCAGGGAAATGTTCAGAAATGATGGGGGTTTTTTGTTTCCAAGAATAGAGACTGTCCAGATTCTGTTGTGCACTGTAATATTTTAAACAAATTCAGTATTAAAAAATGTGAAGTAGGCCTATCTTTTCAACTTCCAAAATCTAGGGCTTTTAGTTTTGTTTTGGGCATGACTATATCATAATATATAGTGGGACTCCCTAGGGTGCCGCAGGCAGGGAATAAATGGGGATAGTTGGGTTCAGTGAATAATTGTGTGAACTAGTGGAAGAAAATCTATTGCCGGACATTAAATGGCAGGTGCTATTTCTTTGTGAGGCAATTGGTTACCCAGAAGTAGCTGCTGAAACTTGGGATGGCATTGGGGGAGGTGGTTTTACATGCTTGCCTTGTTTTGTTTCTTTCAAAGTTGCGACAAACAAATCCCCATCTCAAAAGTGAATGGTCCCTCTTGGAGTTGATCTCACTTCCTCCCCTGTTATCCTCCTCTGTGTGAATTTATTTAGGTGTGCTTGAGGGTCCACATAATGTTTGACATTAAAACTTACCATTCTTTCCCAGGGTGTGGCAGGAAATTAGAGACTGAGAAAGAACAGGTTTTTTTTCTACTTGCTGTACTTCAAGGAAGTTTTACTTGTTAGGTACATTCTTTGAGGTCAGTCAACAGCCAACAAATCAAGAATGTTGTAATTGGGTTTGCATGGCAAACCTGAGGAGGGAGGACCAGCAGAGAAAAAGTGCAATGAGTTCATCACAGCTCCCCATTCCCCATCCCCCTAAGTTGCTGAGTGGTGACGAGATAGAGAAAATCAGGAGCAAAGTTGAGATCAGGAAGGAGGGAGGGATGGGGGAAAGGTATTTTAAGATTTCAGTTTATTTCTCATTAGCCTACTCTGGCTGGACTGGTAATATAAAGATTCAACTGATTTCCCCAAGCTGAGTCTGCTTTGCCTGTAACAGTAATTGGTGAATGATCTCACCCTGTCCTTACCTCTTCTTTCAATACTTCTGTTATATTTTCTCTCACCTGTCCAGCTAGGGGAGGAAAAGGAATGATAAGAGCAGCTTTGGTGGGCATCTAACATCCATCCAGGATCAAGCCACCACAAACACGTTACAATTTATGGATTTATGCTGTTCTGTAACTATAACAAAACTCCATAAATTGTTTAGATATGAAATATGATACCAAAAGTGTATTTGCTATGTGTCATTTGAATTTAAGCCTGCAGCATATGTTTTGCTGAATGAGCATCAAGGAGAGAAATTTGTCTTCATAGCTGAGAACAGTACTCTTTATATATACTGAAATCTTCAGGCCTGATTATTGTAATGAATGGGTGACCTGTCAGTTAATACGTTTATTTAAGTTCACAGCTTATCTTTAAGGAGGAACAAAACCAAGATGCAAACACCACGCCTCCTTTCTGAGACCCTGTATTTCACCAAGGTGCTCTTGCATTTAGAAAGAGTGAGGTTGATCAGTTCTATAGTAGTGGCTTGTGAGACTTGCACGAGTGTGCTCAACTTTGCTCTTCTGTCATGGAATTTCCAGGGATTTTATGAGTTAGGGTCCATGGAAAACATTCTCATCCATGAAAATCTTCTTTTTGTGGACGTTCATTGTTAATGAGCCACTTTTCCTTTCAGAACTTATGCTTTTTGAATCTTATACCCCTGAATATTTTTGAGTGGTCCTTGTAGATGTTCTGGGATTTTTGATTGAGGGGTAAAGACACCCAGACTTGTGGAGGAATTTGTCCTCCAGAGTGATATGTTGTTTGAAATTAGTTATGTCCCTCTTGAGAGTTGCAGTACCAGGCATCAAATTTTTTGCTTTTTTTCTTTCATTCTTACTCTGCTTGAATATAACTATTGGGAGCATCTTTCTTGCCTCAAGTAGTGCTTTGAACTTCTGTTGATGCAGGGCACTCTCAGCTCTGCCCAATGTGTCGAGTCAGTTTCTTCTGACTGTATGTTGATACAAAACAGAGCCACTTAATCTGGAAGAGTTCTTGATTGCTCTTTGCTGCATTTTCAGAGTGCAGGTTGTATGATTCAAATACTCTAAGACTTCTCCCCTTCCCCATCACTTTCTGTTTTTACAGATATTTTAATTTCATTTCTTTTGTGTGTGCACGTGTGTTTTAGTTCTATTGCTTGTGCAGCTGTGTGGCAGGTTGTATCTGCTCTGCCCTTTCAACATCATGCATTTCAGAATTGCTTTAGCTGATCATGAAAGCACATCCTTATACAGCCCTTTTACTAGATATTTATTCTCTCCTATTACATGGGTGCTCTGCAAAGATCACTGACTGCTGTGCAGCAGAAGGCAAACCAAATTCAAACCTGAGATAGAATGGTTAGATGTGCTGCCAACCTGTTAACTCCTCTTTTGTGTATGATTATTGCAAACAATGGTGCAAAACCATCTTTGCAAAGCTTACTTACCTAACCCCTAGAAAATTAAAATGGTCCTAAGATGTTTCTTTTCAGACTCTGTATTTGAACAATATCCTTTCTTCGTGCAATTTCTGGAAGAAATTCTGCAAGAAGAAATAGCTTCTGTCTTTAGGCTTTCAAAGTCTGCAATTCTTTGTCTACCTTTTTGGTATTAGTTTCAAGTGGAAAACAATGATTTTTACTGCAGTACTGAAGAAAACCATCACAATACAGCACGAATCCATTAGAGGGCGATGTTGATCTAAAAATCCTTCCTTGTCTCCAGTTTGCAGTTGAGCCAGTAATTATCAAGCAAATCTGTCCAGGGATGTCCTCAGATCCTGTTCATATTGGAATTCACATCCATACTAGACTTCTGGAGAGCCTTAGAGGGGTTTATTATAACTGCAGTGCTAAAAGACACCTATTTAGACTTCTTACAATGTTGAAATGAGATTGGATTGAGCTTATTCATTGATTTCTAATAAACTTGATACAGGAGAGTCTGCTGTTACTTTAAAAAAATTTCTTCAGTGTTAAAAGTGGAGAAGATCCTAAGCCAAATGCCAAATTGTAACATAACTACTGTGAACTTTGTGAAGTTCAGATTGAGATCAGAACATCCTGTCTCAGGCCTCTTTCCAGTTAAAAAGTGATTGGTTTAGCTTGAACTTGTGGCAGTGATATACTGCTAGTACTAAACCATCAATTTCTTTGACTCATGTAGTGTAAATTTCTTAAACTTCCTCTCTTGAGCAAAAGTGAAAAGTAAATTGTATGGAATCAATTTGTTCAACCTGCAGCTTGCTGAAATTCCTGTTTCTGTTTCAGTAATTTGCACTTAAATAAGAACACGTAATCTGATCATTCATAGCAGTTCAAACATTGGCTTGAAATGTCAATCTCAGTGGCAGTGCCAGTGACAACTTGGTTACCATCAGAAGGGCTCTGACAAACACTTGTCTGGTCTGCTTAAATATATTGCCTTTGTTAGGCTATATTTAAGATTTACTGGTATCTGATGTCAGGGAAGGCCTAGGTGTCGTAGTGTTTGTGCTAGAATTTGGCTTTGAAAAGAGAAATCAGGATCTTATTTTTTACTCCTTTGGGTGGTTAGATGTATTTACCTAGGATATTTGAGGAAGCTTTGCCAAATATAAAGATGGGAGACTGGTATGGCTGTGTGCCGTAATAAATTGTGACATTTTTTCTTCATTCCTGACTCTAAGTTAAAGCTAGAATAGTGATGAGTATTCTTTTTGTTATATATAAGCAATAATATACATTACTTATTAAAAATCTCTTGTTTCATTTTGGCTCAATGTTCCTATTGATTTCAGAGGGTGTTTTGTTTTGTCAAAGATTGAAATAATTTGCTCTGTGGCAGATGGAAATGTTTATTCATGTTGAGTGAACCAGTAAGGAAGCCTAGTAATTTTAATTTCTTCTGTGATGCTAATGGTGCATTTAAGGCAAAACTGGACAAAACCAAAGGATGTATTACTAGACAGGATATTAATTAGGCAGAAAATGGAAAAGGCTGGGATAATGTAGAGAATTGATACAAGGATAGCTGAAGGGACAAGCCAAAGCTGATGCTTGAGATTGGCATCTTGAAAGAGAGGAAGTGCTGTGAATGTCAGTGGAAGCAGAAGGGATGTGTGCATGAGTCTCTGTCTGCATAAGGGCAGAGATATGTTCTTATCTCTGTTAAGAAGACTTAAAGGGGAGCGTTTTTGAGCAATCTGATCTAGTGAAAGATGCACTTGTTGGATATGTGCTTCAGGGGGATTGGATTAGATGGTCTTTAAAGGTCCCCTCTAACCCAAACCATTCTATGGTACTATGAAATACATTGCTAAGGACATTATGGTTGGGATTTGGGGGCAGACTTGGAAGTCTTTTGGTATACAGCAATGGGAATTTATAGTGATACTCTGCAAAGGGGATTGTTCATTAGGAAATGTTCTAGTTTCACCTGGAGAAAATGGAATCCTGGTTAATAATGAAGAACATGATGAATGAGAGAGAAATCCTTTTAAAAAGGAAATTATCTCTTAAGAACAGTCAAAAGTGTTTAACAATGGAACGCTACTAAAGAAGAGCAGTTAAATGAAATCCTGAAGATGAGTAGTAATGATAGGTTGTCACGCTAAAGCATAGTGAGAAATTCTTTTTAATGTACGTAGAGTCTTTGGTGTGTCATCATTATTATATTTGTGAATATAATGAGTACAAGGTGGTGGAAACAGCAATACGAAAGAAAACTGGGGAGAGGAGTTGAATGCAAGTTGAGCAGAAAGAAAAACAGAAGTTTTGAGATCTAATGAGGAACCCTGAGAAAAGCAACTGAGTTCTGAAAAGGAAGCTAGGGAAAAAGACAGGGGAGTAAAGGCAACAAAAGGAAGCAGGAGGAGGAAAAAGAAGACTGTTCAGATGGCTGATAGAGGGTGAGAGGAGAGAGAAGTGCCTGGTGTGTGTGGGATGTGGCAGTGGAAGGAGGAATTATTGAGAATGAGTAAACAAGAAGCAGCACAATCCTTGTAATTTTGTTTCTCCTGTTCCCCATTCTCATCCCACTTCCTCATCTCCCTTGCCCCAAGAACGTGTGCTTTTAGAGATTTTCTGATGAAAAACTGTTGTTTATAATAACTGGGAAATTCTAAAGAAACTGTGCTGGACTTGACTGCTAGTGCAGACTGTGATCAAACATGGTTACAAACATACAACTGAGCTTGTCCTGGAATGCCTTAAATAGGTGGAGGTAACAAAAAACCGAAAGAACATTTGCTCTTTGTTGCTTGATTCATTCCAGCTTTGCTTTTCCTTCATAACATTACAAATCTGTAGCAAATGTTAAAAAGCAGAAACAGAACAACCCAAAAATATACCAAATAGATTGGAGGGGAAAGACTAATATGAATAACTGTTTTAAGGCAAAATATACTGATACATTGAAGTGGAATCAAATGATCCAGCCTCTTTTAAACATAGTTGTTTGCATCAAGCTGTAGTTGAGATGATAGATTAAGTTCATATCCCTAACTTTCTAGCAGTTCCTTGCAAGAAATTAATTCCAATTTTCCACACTCAAAAACATAGTAATGATCAATTGTGGTGCATGACATAAGAAACAACTGAACAGGAAATAACTTGCATTGTGTTAGAAAGCTTTAAATCTTTTGTTTTTATACAAAATTAATGATTACAGGAAATCGCGTTGAGTGGGGAAAAATTTTGTTGTTTTTATGACAATTGTTTCTTCAGTTTTAAACTAGTTGCATCCCTACTTCAAAAAAGATTTAAAAATAGTTTTAAAATAATATGCTGTTTAAGTGGTTCAATCAGAGGAGAAAAATGTGTCTATGACCACCTTTACAGGAAAGATCTGCGTTTACATTAAAAAAAAATTCTGTGGTGTTGTTCTTGGCTGTGGATAATACTAACACAGAGAAGGGCATGAACAGGACTTCTATTAAAAAAAAACAAAGGTAAAAGTTAGTGTTAAGTTCTTCTACATGCAGCTGAACTTTGAATCTGAGGATTTTTCCCTCTTTGTTTGTTTTAGTGCTAAGATCTTGTTGAGATGTAAGTACGTCTGAAGCAGTCATGAAACATGGTAAAAAGCCTAATGCTTCTACAATGATAAAAAGCTTCCTGATTAATGTCATTTGGAGTAAAATTGTCAGTTTTTCAGTAATGCTCTGTCAAACTTTATGGATGACTAATACATATATAGCCAGCTATCTTAATCACTTAAAAATTAACAGTGAAGAAGAGTGGAATTTGTTTGAATACCATGAAGATTTTACATAGTGGCAGAGCACACACGTAAGCAGCTGAAGAAGGTTTCAGGTCTACTTGCCGTAAGGCTATAACACTATTAATGCGATGTTGGGGAACATACTTTTCCATTTACTTGTAAGAGTACTGTAATTTCCCTAGACCATTTTTCATCACTATCTATGTTGCTTGTTTTTAAGAGCTGCTGCTTGGCTTTAAATCCCATGGTAAAATTATTGGATCAAAAGCCCTAATTATAGGAACCAGAACCATTGTTATGGCAATTTCCTTTTATAATGTAGACTGAGCTTGCACTTACCTTTTTATTTTAAATCACATGAAAAAACTATTTCTGCATTCAATTAATCCAAAAGGTTTTATAATCAGCATATATGTATGTATATATGTAGTACACACCTAAATAATGAGGTCTTCTTCTTTTGTGTGTGCAATGAAGTTTGAGGTGACAATGAAACTGAAATAGAAAGTATTTTTCAAGAAAACTTGGATCTCTTCTTTCAATAGCTTGATATACTGTAGAAATATCTAATGTAAACCTACTCTCTTTTAGTTTGGATCCATTCCCCTTGTTCTGTCACTACATGCTATTGTAAAAAGTCCCTCCTTATCCTTCTCTCTTTGGGTGCTGAAAGGCTGCAGTTAGGGTCACCCCAGAGCCTTCTCTTCCTCAGGCTGAACAAACTCTCAGCCTTTCCTCATAGGAGAGGTATTCCATCCCTCTAATCAACTTGATGGCCTCTTCTGGACTCACTCCAACAGGTCCATGTCCTTCCTGTGCTGGGACCCAGAGCTGGATGCAGCCCTGCAGGTGGGTCTCAGCAGAGCAGAGAAGAGGGGCAGAATCCCCTCCCTGGCCCTGCTGCCCACGGGGCTCTGGATGCAGCCCAGGACATGTTTGGTTTTCTGGGCTGTGAGTGCACATAGCTGGGTCATGTCCAGCCTCTCATCCATCAGCACTCCTGAGTCCTTCTCAACAGGGCTGCTCTGGATCTGCTCATACCCCAGACTGTGCTGATACTGGGGGTTGTTCTGACCCAGATGTAGCACCCTGCACTTCATATTATTAAATCTCATAAGATTTCCATGTGTCCACTTCTCAAGTTTGTCCAAGCCCCTCTGGATGCCATCCTGTCTCTTGGGAGTTTCAACTGCATCACTCAACTTGATGTCATCCTCAAGTTTGCTGGGGGTGTATTTGATCCCTTCACCTATGTCATTAAATGAAGATATTAAGTAACACTGGTCCCATTACAGACCCCTGAAGGGTGCCACTTGTCATTGATGTCTGGTGGGTGTCTGAATCATTGACCACTATCCTCTCAATGTGACTTTGCAACCAATTCCTTATCCACTGAACAGTCATCAAATCAGGGTCTCTGCAATTTAGAGAAGAGATGCTGTGGGGGACTGTGTCAAAGGCTTTCCAGAAACTCAGAAAAATGACATCTGGGGCTTGTCCCTTGACCACCAATGTAGTCATTCCATCATGGAAGACCACTAGGTTACTTAGGCAAGACTTTCCTTTGACGAAGGCAAGCTGGCTGTCTCAAATCTCAGTCTTCTCATCTGTTGTCACCAGACTTCCATCACAGAGTATGTGAATTCCCCGTCATAACTAGTTAAAAGTACTGTAATATGCTATTGCAAATTTTTGTTTGGTATATAACTTCTGTTAACAATTTGCCAGGTTTGAAATCCATTACAACTAAATTAAGTAGTTGGTGGTTTCTGAATTCAGTCTATACTTCCTGTGGCAAAGTTCAGACAAGTAATGTCACAAAAGGATATTTTTCTCTTTTGGTAGGTACATTACCTATATGATAAAGAACTAAGTTGTATGGATATCCTTCTGTCCCTACAGGTGGGGCTATTCTTTTGTCTAATCTGAAGGGGAAGAGCAATATTGCTGAAGACTGGGATTTGCCTAATCTATAACAAATATCAGATGAGCGCTGGCAGTCATTTTATGATGATTAAAATTCTCTTTGGTTGCAAAACTAAATAAAATGGATTAGTTTGCACCAGCAGGAGACCAAAAAGAATATGTCTGCAATTCATTAATGTGCCTTGTAGCTGACACTGTAATGTTTAGAAACCCAAGCACTTAAAAACAAGTGATTGATCATAATGCTTTTAGGTTGCAATAGCTGATCATGCAGGAAATGCACAGTGTTCATAAAGAAAACAGTGTTGGCATTCATGGATTTCTGTACTCAGTGGTGATTTTTGAGATTGGGCGGTCTTACTTCAATCTTTGTTGGAATTCATCTGAGTAAGGACCATTGCAACTTTTTGAAAACACCCAGAATTTGTAGTATCCCCTCCCTTTTTTCCTCTTCACGCTTTTTCAGCTTTCACCTCTTTTTGTTGCTTAATTCAACAACAAACAGTTGCTCCAAAACTGTTCTTTTCTCCACAGCATGGGCTGGAAATGGAAATGGTGGGAGTTGTTTTTGGACTACTAAAATAATTAGGCCCTCGGAGTTTTCATTAGTTATGCAAAGTGAATGGTTTAAAATAAGAATTATAGAAATAATCCCTAAAATACTGAGATCTTTAATATCACTGTAGCTCAAGTGACATTTTAATATTTTTGGGCCATAAATATTTTATTTTTCTTCATCTCTGCTGGTTTCTTAATGTTATTTGGAGCGGTATGGTATTGTTCAGGTAACAAACATTTTTCTACTCCACTATGTAATATCTACAAATATTATTCTAAATAAATGAACCATCCTTATAGCAAAAGGAAGAGAATTTATGATTTACAGCTTAGTATGAATGTGGGGAATATCACAGTGTGCTTTCTCAGCAATAATTTTTGTCCCTAGTTAATAAATTGCTAGGCCAACAAATTTGAACTTAATCAACTCAAACTGAATTCTTACTACATGAGACACTTCAACATCATGGTTATTAAATTAAATTCTCCCTCTTAAATATTTTGCATACAGAGTAACAACTTTTTAGGGATAGTTTAAATCTCATTCATTAAAAATCAGTATCTTAGAGATATTTCCAGAAAGCTTCACTCAAAAGTTACTTCTGTGTCAGCATGTGGGTTAGGACCCCTCAGAGATCCATCAGAATGATTGATTGATTGATTAATTGGTTGATATCTAATGCTTTTAAGGAAATGTGAAAAATCTTACATACACTGAAGAGCAAAAAAAAAAATAAATCAAATTTTGTTGCCTTCAATTAGGATGGAAGGCTGTTGAAACACTGCTGTGGGCATCCAGAGAACCATTTGAACAGGCCTTGGACAATGGTTGAAAGAAAAATATATTCAGGAAAATATATGGAAAACTATGATTCAGGAAATAAATGTAGAAATAATCTTGCTTGTATTGTGCATCATAACACTTTCATTGTTGACTTTGCTTATCCTTTTGGAGATTCTTGTATGTAATATTTAATTATTACATTAAATTTATTCTATGTCCATTTCTTGTTTAAGGTGAGTTTGACTATTAAAAAAATAGTACAAAAAACTTGCTGCTGTCTGTGGGTGTGACTATTTCAGCTATTGCAAAATAGATTGTCTTGTACCCAGCCAATGTTTCCAAATTGTAGAGGTTTCTGTGGCTCTTGCAAACAGGCAGAGAAGAGTCTGTATCCATTTGCCCACATTTATCCTTGTCTGTGGTTTCAGACTGGTATGCAGACCTGTGTTAGAGATACACGAGTGAGGTTTAAAAAAGGTTTGAAGCAGAGTGGCTGCATTGGTATAATAAATATGGCTTTGTGTCCTGCTTCCTGGTTCACAGTCAGCCTGTCTGGCACTTATTTGAGAGGCTCTGCAGGATGTTGTATGTATGATGCTTTTTCCAGCCAAGGGCTGTTATTCCTTGCCATGGGGTCATAAAGAAGTTCAAAGGCAGATAAAATGACAGCAGTCAGCAACAGCAGCTCAGTTCCTGCAACACAGGAGTAATTGCAGCCCATTATTACAATTGGCTCTTCCTTCTTTCCCCTGAAGGAGCTGAGCAGCTGCCAGTTTACTGGGTTGCAAGAAAACTGATGAGACAGGAGATCGGGTCATAACAAAAGTTGAGAAACTGATCAAGGCAAAATTCATTAGTCCTGAGTAGCTATAAGAGAAGAGAAGGAGACAGTGCTGTGACTGGTCATCATCAATGCACATGTGGGAAATGGATTCTGACTTCCAGGTTGGTTTGTTTTACCTTGCACTTCTTTTTTTTTTTTTCACAAAGAGAAGCAAGAGGGATTCTGTCATCTTATTTTGTAAAAAACAAACCAACCACACAGCAGAAGGAAGGAACTTCTTTATGCGACTTAGCTAGAAAGAGTTTATTTCAGCCTGAATAAGTACATCAGTTGGTTTTTTGTGTGTGGTGCAGCTAAAAAATGGATGATCTACAACTTGTTTGGTTTATTTAACAACAATGTGCATTTGGATGATGCTTAGGTACTTGCTTATGGTAAATACATACAATTAGCTGTGTGGAACTTGTCTGTCTTTACTGGTGTTCTCAGCAATAAATGCTGTTGTAGACATGACAGCATTGCACGTAGGAATGAAAAGGTTACATCTGCACAAACTATTTCAGGCTGTTTCTTTATCTCTCATTGATGTGGTATGGAATATCAGAAGCATATTTCCTAATATATGCAAGTAGAGATGTAGGGGAATTTTACAGGGAGAAGAAAAAGTAAAGGTTAATAGAGTGCACTGTAGATACAAAACCAGAGGATGTTATCACAGTTCTGTGTGATTCTGTGGTGCTATTCAGGTCTTCTAATTGTACAGGCCTTTTATCTTCACACCTAAATTTCATTCTCCTATACTGCATGTAAATCTGTTTTAAAATGGACCTAAAGAGGCATGTGCAGATTTTGTTGTAGCTGCTTGTCTTTCTAAATAGAAAAACTAAAAATGCATTGTATTTTCATTATTTATGGGGGCTGTGAGGAAAGCTGTTTCTTGTGAGGTCTATACACAGATATCTGGAGTGAATTTCTATCTCTTTGGATGTCAGTTGGAACTTTGTCATTCATGTCAATTGCCAGTTTTTCATTTTAGTGCAGTATTTTGTTTCATTCCTGAATCCTTTTTCATCCTAGTTTCTTAAGTGATATGTTCATGCTGAGAAAATATACCTTCTTGTAACTTCAGTGTGTTCTAGATTGCAGCTGCCCATTCCTACTAATACAAAAGGGTTTTTTGGTAGATTTCCTGTTCTTAAAATTATTGTAGCATGTTACAACCCTCCCTACCCACAAATGGTACAAAATGCTGCTGCTGTGTTTCTGAATATCCTAAAAATTTGACTGATTTTGTAATTCTAGTTCTATTTTTGCTGTTTGTGAGATTCTCTTAAATGTGTTATCTTGATCAAGTCATTGCAATTTTGATGCAACTTGTGTGTGATGAGATGCATCTTCATGGTTTCAATTATGAGCCAGAACAAGGTTTATATCCCTGTACTTCCCCATGACAGGAAATGGGTTCAGTTGGCTGCTGTCTAGGTCAGGATGTTTCTGTATGCTCAGCCTGTATATCAGTGCTTCCCTGTTTGCTTTGGTCACTTTCTGTGAACAAATTGCCACTACAGGTGCTGCTCTTCACTAATCACTGATTTGTAAGGTGTCTTGACTAACCCTAACATAGCAATATGTGTTTCAGATTTTTTTTTAATTACTGCGTGATTTTGAAGGCTATTCCAGCACAACATTCAGGAAAGAAATAAGTTGTAACCTAGGCCTGTTGCCCCTACTACCCATGAATGTGCTCTGAGGCACAAGTTAACATTGCTGTTGACAAATTTTCTTTTTCTGTTTCTCATTAAATTCAAGTGAGTGAGATTTATTTCTTGCTTGTAAGGACTTGGGCATGTGTAGGAGACTGGAGAAGTGAAAAAAAATGTAGTAGACAGGTGGAATCACTATGCTACAAAGGAGCTATGTATCTGTAGCTTGTTGTGGGTCCTAAAACACATTCCTGTATTGTTCAGTGGGTGACAACAGGAAGCTTAATGAAACAAGCAGAAGATAAATGTGTAAATGGAGATAATTTGTTAAAGCTTTAATTTTTAGGTGTTCTTTCTATTAACTAGCTGTCTAGATAGTAACACAGAGTAAAAGGTTATTTGAAAGATATATGTGGAGGGTTTTTTTTAAAGGATTTTGGTTTATTAATATACTGTTGAAGTATATTTTTTAGAGAATGGCTGCTCCATTTTTAAAGATAATTTGTCCTTTTCTGTTAGATTTTAGCCTTTGATCCTTGTTAGCAGAAAATAGTTTCATTGAAAGCTCAAATTTACTTTATTTTGAGCTAGAAGCACCTTATGTAATACTTTGTGATCAGAGGTGATATTCCTTAAACTATTAGATTATATTCATTATGGTGAAGGCATTTTGATTGTTTCGAAGGGCATATTAGTTCTGCACACAGTCCTGAAACGTGAGATATTTTAGAGCTGGATCCTTCTTTAGCTGTGATAGTTGCCCATCTTAGCTTTGACCATTGTAAAATCAAAATTTTAAAAAATTAATCACTAAAATCAAATGGGAATGGCTTTTACATGGACTCATAATAAAACTTATTTACTCTGGATGTACTAGGAATTCAGTAATCTAAGTATTTAATACTGTAACCACTTCAGTATTTAAGTACTGAGAAGTAGATTACTTGTTTGTAAATTGTATTGATTTTTGAAACTCTCTTTTATATATTTACTTTTATACTAACGTTTTTTTTATGTGAAATCACTACCTTCATGGCATAAGGCTAGGCAAGTATGAAAGTGAATAACTGCTAAGCAGTAGCTGTATGTGTGTCCATAAGTGATTTTGCTTTACAAAAACTCAAAACAGTTTCTCTAAATTTATCTGTTATTTTCATGTTTTTCACATAGAGACAAATTAGTATGAGTGAATCTAAAGCCAGCAGAAGAAAACATTTTCTTTATAAACAAAAGCAAAGAGATCAATCCTTCAAAACAAACAAACAAAACCTCTAACCCACCCCACTGTATTTGTGGCTGAACTAAACGTAAGGAGGTTGTCTTCCCAGGAGAGATAATGCTGGAATGACTGAGTGAGTTAGGGAAGACTTGGTTATAAAAAGCTGTGGTGCAGCATTGCTGTTGTCATGGCATCAGCCCTCTCTTGGTCCAGGCACAGCAGAATGTATGGCAAAACTGTTGGTGCTGCTGATCCTTCACTGTTTTAGAATAAGTGTTACGGAAGTGGGAACAATTCACAAATCATAAATTGGTCTCCCTAGGTTTCTGTTTCTAGGCATTAGCGGGAAGTTTATACCTTACATTGGCTTCTAGAAAAGGTCTGAACCTCCATGAAGTCTGCCACATTCTTCAGAGTTAACAAATATGGGTGCACACTCAACATTTAGATCTACTAAATATTTATATATTTATTTCACAAGAAAAAAAGGTTATCTTTTTGGTTCAGGTAGTCCAAAAACTTCTGAATTTCAATTTAAAAAAAAAAATAAATTGAAATTTTATGGGATTTGATGTTTCTTTCCTGCAAAGGTTTATTAAATAGATGAGAGCTTATACTTCTGGCCAAAAGCTTTTGTGAGGGTCTGTACTCTCCTTAGCTTACTTTTTACCTTTAAATTTAAGATCATAATGTCAGTTGTTAAAGTGGAACATTTTTCTTCATGGCTCTCTAAACAGAAGGTGTCTAAAATCTCCCAAGCTGGGAGAAGTAGGTTGCACAGTACAGAGCTCTCCATATTTCATGTAATTCATTCATTCATTCTTATAAGGTGCCTGGGGGTGTGTGTGTGTTTTGTTGCAATATACACTATCTCAGAAAAGTAATTTAATTTGATAGGATCAGAAATCTAAACTGTTCATTTTATCAACATCAGCTGGAAAATCCCATGAGATCCAGTTATGATAAAATGGAGTATGTTTGCAATATATTCAGATAGTCATAAATAGATTTTTTTAGAATGTGAAAATGTCTATAATAATTAGTCCTATTTGTATGGTATTGTAAAAACTGTTGATTTTTAAAAAAAAAATTAATTCCCCTTTTTAAGTATTTTGAGTTATTCAGATTACTTGGAAATTAGATTTGTGAGTTAAAAAAAGCTTTGGAAAACTTTCTCCATCAGGAAATTCTGGTTTTGCTAATGATTATTGAAATATTATGAATTATGTTAGTTATTAATAATTTTTACTTGTGAAACATCATATCATACAATTAAATTTCAGTTTATTAAAGAAGGAGGTAGTAAATAAAATAAGAAATCTTCATATTTACTGTGAGGACCATTTGTCTTAACACCTTACTGTTTGTAGTCAGTAACTAAAAGCTCTGTGCTTGGTCAATGATAGTTTATTGTTAATATCATATTTGTTTATCTTCATGGGCATATTTTGGAGGAAAGCAGACACTCCATTATTTGGAGGATTTCTTGCTTCATTAGGGGAATTTTGCCAGTGGGGATGTTGTAACAGTTTTCTCTCTTATCTAGTGACATCTGTACTAAAAGTCCTATGAAAAGGTTTGTCATTTTTGCATGACAACTGTTGAAGATTTTAAGCTATTGCAAAAATGTTCACAATCTGTCCATTGTGTAAGAGTTCAAACACTTTTTAACCATTTTTTCTGGATTATGAATACATTACAAGATCTTTGGTGTGTATGTAAAGCTTGGCAGGAGGACTATAAAGATATTAATTCAGAAAATTATAGCTATGTATGGTATCTGAAAATTCACTGATCCTTCTGCTCTCCAGAGAACAGTCTTGCTAAATCTAAGGTTTCCATTTGTGAAGCACTTCCAAAGAAGAGTCCAGATGGCTACTTAAAATTGTAATAGTAATGTCTGTGTTTAAAAATGTCCTTGTATGAACAGGAGTTGCTCTGGGTGCTTATCACAGGGAAATGTTTAAAAGGGTGTGTGAATTTGAGGTGGCGACTGTAGGGATAGCTGTTTCAGCTAAATGAAAAAAAGAAGAAAGGTTGAAGGGTTCAAACACTGATAGTGAGGAAAAGTGAGGCATTGCCACGTAATTTTGGAATTTGCATATATTAAAGTGGTATCCCTTTGGGATAAAAAAGATGTGAATTGAGTAGCAAGAAATGGGTTCTAAAATGGAATGAGTTTCTATGTGTCAAAAGTTGTGCATCTTAAGGAACATGATTGCCTCTTTAAATATGAGCCAATGTTATGAATAGCTATTGGAATAAAAGTAAAGGGGAAAGCCTTGAATATAGTCTGTACTTGCTCCTGACAGGCTTTGACTTTTATATACATGTTTATTTAGCTGTACCATTTTTATATCATCTCATGATTTTTCATGAAGCAGCAAAAATAAAGATCATAGCCTAGGCAGCTGCAGTGGCTTCAGCCCCCTTAGCTGATAAGATGCTGATTTCTGAATGAGCTCCATGCTGCAGAGGAGCCCTGATGGAAGGGAGTTACTGTAATTGTTCAAATTGGAACTTTGCCTACACTTGTTTTTTGTGTGTGTGGCGGGGGAGTGGGTGACGCAACACAGAAAGCAGCTTTGTCTCTCTTGCTTGGTACCTATCAGGGTATTTGGGAAGGTAGCAAGGGAGGTTTTGTATGCAGTATTACCAGCTTGATTTTGATGCTTGGCTCTGTCTTGTGTGCCTCAGATGTGAGTTGCTTTCCTGGTATGTTGAGTGACAAGAAAAAGAAAGCATGTGTCTGAAGACTGGAATATAGCCTGAATCACACTTTCTGTGATTCAGAAAGCTGAGGTCAGAATTGTAGAATGGTTGAAGAATTCAGGCCCTTTGGTATATTTCTAAATCAGGAATGCAAATGACTATGGTACCTTTGAGTCAAGAAATCTACTTTCCTCTAATAACTTTAAACTGCTTTGTGTTAAAATGTACATGTTATGTAGAATTCAGGTTCTTATATTGTAGAATTCAGGTTCTTATATTGATGCAACAACTTGCAACAACGTGATATTTCCAAAGTGCATAATTTCCATACATATGAATTATTCATAATAGCAAGGCATGGTTGCAGGATGGTTTATTTCTTCCTTTCCCCTTTTAGCATGTTTCAGCACAAGTGAGAAACCTATAAATATTTGGAATTATGACCTTTACTCTCAGTTGTCTTCTCTCTCTGTTTTTGAGGATTAAGAAATAGAAGCTTTTAATTTATATGTATCTGTTTGTGGCTGTTGACTTTGAACATCCCCTTCCAGATTGCATCATCTTGTCTCAGTTCACTGTGACCATACACTAAGGGCTTTTCTTATGGGGGCAGTAAAGTAGTGGGGAAATGTGGACTCTGTGTTCTCTGTTCTGATCTACTTTCCTTACATCTTGCTAAGACCTCAAGATCCATTGGTATGCTGAAATTGATTAAAGCCAAGGATCTGTCTAGAGTAAGAGCTTACTTGGGATTACATGAGGAGAGAGATGCTCCTGTGTTGTATAATCCTAATTTTTTTGAATACTCAGCTAAAAACCTTTGATAACATCACTTCAATTACATATTTCTGCACCCCTCTAATCATGGGAAAACTGGTCTTATTTCTAAGACCTTAATTTCACCCAATTATAATATTGTGTAGTAGATACTATAATATGCTATTTCCTTTCACAGGTTCACTACCTATTTTGGTGCATTGTCTATTTACTAATTGTCTGGTAGTTTTAATTTCTTTTCATGACATAGGCCATGCCTTTTTATAGCACACTGTTGAAAAGTGCCTTACATTCAAATGATTCCTTCACAGAAAAATGAACTTCCTTTGAGGAGCAACAAGGAATTTATTTTTCATCAGTTCCTGTAAGGTAAAGGAACATGATTTTCTCCTTCATGTGACCACGCAGTTCTGAGAAACACAATAAAAGATTCAAATATCCATATATTTTGCATTCTCTGTTTTTCCAGTCTTTTATGGGTTGTTGGGAGGGAATAGTTCTCTGTCAAACTATACCTGCTCAAAATACTGCTTTCACAGGTCTTGGCTGAAGTTCCAATTGCTCAGCAGTTCTGCAAATCAAACCCTAGAGCATAAAGTCAGATACTAGGAAATGAAAAATGTACAGTGAAATGACTGTATGCTAAGGCTTTGATTTACACTGAGTAGAAACTGGAAAAGGCAAAGATAAGAGCTAACTCTCCAACACAGTATTCAGTCACTTTAATTATGTGATTCTCCTCATCTTTTTTTTTGTGTTTTGCAGCCCACAAAGGCAGGGAGCTTTCATCTTCATGTGTCCTAGATCCATCCCATGCAACAAGCAAGCATGGGCCTGATGGTGCATAATCAAGCAATATAAAATTGTATTGATATTGCAAAATACATACACATAGGTGCTGAAGTGAGGATTCTGAATTGCTCCTGCAGTAGGTGAATAGAGAGATCTGTAACTTAAATGAGAGGTAGCATCTAAGGTTGTAACTACCTTAGAGAGTTTGTCAGGAATGCATTTTTTTTAAGTAATCTCTTAGTTATTCCCACTTCCTATGTATTGGATTTCATCATAGAGCCATCTCAAAGTACAGGTATTACATTTTTCTATAAAATAATGATGTAGAATGATATAGAGAGGAATGCACTCCAGCAGTATATCCAAAATACTCCACTGCAGATGAGCTTCCTACATGGCACTGACTAGAGCTAGTCTAAGTGGCCTTTGTCTTTTGCTGTCTTCTTTCTTTGTAACCTCCAAAATTTTGGTGTCAGGTTGTCATTACAAATTTTTTTTTCAAAAATAGTGTGAATCATTTTTAAGTGATTCTCTAGTGGGGAAAATAATTTTGCCTAGTAAGGAACTTAATACTGATGATGTGACTATCTCACATACCATAGCAGATGAGCACCCAGCTACAGATTTAACATGCACAGACAACTGGAATTCTAGCATCTCCTTGCTCATCAGGGCTTGATTTAACATAATAATGTTAAATTCTTTTAACATTATTATTTGAGTGTGTAATTATATGCTGGATGGTTCACCATGGTTTTATTTTGGGACCTCGCTAGAAGACTGTAAGGCAGAGTACATATGTGGTGGTTTTATTACAATCCACAATATGTAACTTTCACTGGAAGTCTATATTAAAAGATTTTGGGCTCTCATCAGAGATGTAGAGAAGCCTGATGAAACCTAACTGGGAGTGCTAAGCTCAATACATATAGAAGGAGAGGAAATCAATATAAACTTGTGTAAACTTAATATCATCAAAGAAATTTCTGCATTACTAGTCACTCTCTTTAATGCATAAAACTCTTTAATACATAAAAAGGTCCTAATTTTTCATTAATAAAGAAGCCAGGTTTTTCCCATATTTATGTTGCAGAAATTAGCCCCCCTTAATAGCTGAAAAAGCTGAAGTATAATTCCTCCAAATAATGAGGAGAGAAAAGAAATTATGAGTGCTTCATCTGAATGATTCTAGTTACTGGCTTTTAACCTCTCTGAAATAATTTGGTTGTTCGGAAGGAATCAAATGCCATGGGGTAAGAATGAAGGAAAAGACTAAATCATGCTATATTGTTAAGGGAGTTTTCAGATCTTGCAGGAGTAGTGCAATTGTTACAAACTTTGTGGTAGCTTCCCCAAGGAAAATCTAAAGAGGTGTTGCAAATTAAATGGTAATTTCAAGGAACCATGTAATTAATGTCCTGTTTTGGAAATCTGATCAGAGATATTGTGTTTAAAGGTCAAGAACTCTCTGTATATGGCCATGAGGACAAGAGTAGTTTCAGAAATATGAATAGTCCTTCTATAAATTAGTGTTAGGGTGGTATGAAATATAACTGTTAAAACGGAAACAAAAATTTGTGCATTTATAAACGCATACATATACATTTGCATGTAAATATATTCATACATGTAGTATAATGTTCTTGATCTGTTACCTGTTACCACTTTTAGAGCTTTATTTTATATCTATCTATATCTATATATCTATGTGTGTGCATGCATGCCTAAATATTGCATGTCTTCAAGATCAGACAACCATCAACAAAAAAAGCAAACGCACCATGACCTCAATTCACAGGAAGGAAACTGATGTGCAGTGAGAATACCCAGCTGATGTAGAATTTCCAAAAGTGCTGTGATCCCAGCATATATCAGTGCTATTTCTGTACTTCAGAGTTCTGTACTTCTGTATTTTTTTTTACTTCTAAATAAGCTACAAACATACAAATATATATTAAGGTATATACTTATATGTGTATATGCATTTGTGAGTAAGTAGAAAAATAGTCTCTTGAACTCATGTCAGCAATTTTCCTTTTTCTCTGCTGTTGCCATTATCCCCTTTGTTCTCCACCAAAAAAAAAAAAAAAAGACATAAAAATATGGATTTATATTTCTAATATGAAAGTAGTAGTTAATTAACCTTTTATTTTCAATTATTTTTATGGGAGGAGTATGGGTAAAGTTACAGTTGTGGGTGCATTTTTTTTGGTTTCATTTTTCAGATATGTTTTATTGGTGGAAGGATTTTTTTAAATCATCTTTATATATTGGGGAGCTAATGTTAGATCCATGAAAGACAGTGCGTCCAAAGACATGATAATAAATGCTGAAACAGTAAATGTTGAAGAACACAAGCAGCATCTCTAGAACTCCTGTGTTCAGATGAATTTTGGTTTGAATCAACCAATAAGAATGCCAGGCCTAGTGTTACTGGAACAAAACCAAGTGGAAAGGAAAAAATAGAAAGAAAAATAGTTATAATTTTTAAGTAAGAGTTTTTTTAGAAGTGCCATTTTGTGGAGAAAATGTGTTCAATGAGAGTCACAAGGTTCAGCCTCTGATTACAAATTTATTTATGACTTGCATGAAGAAAGGTGCTCAGTGTTATCTTTTTAAGACAGCATACCGAAAGTTAAGTGTCCAGCAGCTTCGAAAATTTCACTTGTTCAGATATAGTTGCATGATTTTATACATATATACCTTAGTGTTTCTTAACCTTGGTGTTTATTTCTGCGTCTGTAAAACAGTGGTGGTATATTAGAAAAGGCATGAGACTAATTTTGAATCTCCTTGAATTTCATCCAAAATAGAATTGAAGAAATGTTAGTAAAGCCTGTCACAGGGCAGCTTTTGCCTATGAAAAGATAATATGTAGTATAGAAGGCAGTTTTGTACACTTAGAGGCACTTTATGGATATGTCTTAAAGGTATGTTTAAAAATAAAAGTTAAATAATTCCATGGTTTATATACAGATGACAGGTTTTTATAGGTTATGTCTTCTTCAGACAGGTGTGATAATGACAGCAACACTCACACATTACTATCATACACCCTTCAGGAAGGAAAAACAGTAAATCAGAAAGCCAGTACTCATCTTAGTATTTTTAGCTTTCAGTTAACTGTGCTGTTTAGTGAATACTTTAGATCTATTATTATAGCTATAAAGATATTTTTTTTAAAGCTCTCATTGTCAACTCATTTTTCAACCTTTCTTAGAATTCATGAAGATAGTATAACTATAGACATTTAAGTCATATCTATATTTAAATTTAAAAAACCCAAAAAACAAACCCAACCCTCATCTTTCTGTGCATTTTTGAATCTTGAAGTTTTCTTCCTTTGTCAGAAAGCCTAGCACAGCTCAATGTATCTTAAACAATGAGGTTTCAGTTGGTAGAAGCAAGACAATTCTTATTCTGAAAAGATACTGCTTGCTTTTGCTGTCGATATTTTTTGTATAGTTCTTGAATAGTCCTATTGTCCTTCTGTGCACTCAAAGTGAATGAATTCATCTTTAAAAGTGGAGCATGTCTTTCTTCCCTGTACCAATTCCCACTTCTGTTTCTGAAGTAGAGAAGAAGACTGCACTCCTGAAAGCATATAATTCTGAACACTGAAAATTCTAGTGTACCTGTCACTCACAAAGCCAGGTTTTTGCCAAGTGTTGTGCAGTTACCTTAAGGAGTTTTTTTTTTAGCCATTATGTAAATAACTTCACTCTAATGTACCAATGAAATTGCTTAATTTGCCACCACATTCTGTTCTGAAAAGTGCGTTCTAATTTCTTAATGTTTCTGATTTTCCTTGCACTGAAATTCAGTATTTTAAATTCTCATGCCCTTGCTGAATGTAAAACACGAGTTATTCTTTCTTTAGTGGGATTGTTCAGACACTGGGCACATGTGCATATTTTGGAGGGGTTGGTGCTTCACCTAAAGGTAAAGACTTTCAAATTAATGCACTTTTTTTCCAGAGTGCTTTCTTGGTCTGTATTGTTAAATGTAGTACAACAAAGTTTGATGTCTGCTTTCACAGACATTAAAGTATGCGTGATCTTCGTGTGGCAGGTTGCTTCCATGCAGCTTGCTCCATTTTGCACCAAGGAAAAGAAGTGCAGCCAGCTGTTTGAAGGCATAAGAAAAAGACTGAAAGGAATATAGAATAAATATTGTCAAGAAGGAACATTATGGAATAAAAAGGTGAATGAAGTTTAGTTGGCATTTCTTTCCTCTTATGTAATGGAATGGAATTCTCAGTTGTCAGGCAAAAAATTGAAAATTCTCAGTTACCTAAAGGCTATATATATATATATATATACACAAAAGGACCTCCTTTTTTCACAACCAGTATTTGGGAAATTTATGAAGTAAGATCTTGCAGAGACCTCACAGCGTGTTGTTGTTGTTGTTGGGATTTTTAACTATAATTTTCTTTGCTGCAATTGTTTGTTTAGGGACTTTTAAGTGCTTAGATTTCTGGAAGCTTATTTAGAAAGATGAGCATGTACCTTTTCTTATTTGCATTATTTTTATGACTGTCACCAGTAGCAACCCTGAGGGGAAGCTGCTCTATAGAGGAATTTTGATCTGGCTCAATAAGGTAGTTATTATTTTGGTTATCTTGGTTAGTTATTTACCTTTAGTGAGCTTTAATCTGGACCTAAAAAATTATATTAAACACCTTTTAACCATGGCTTCTGGTGGTTTTTTCAGCTGTTATTTAATAAACAAAGAATGCATTGCACTGTGCAGATTCAAGGATGGGCTTGTTACCTCTCCCTTGAAAATCAGGATTTCTTAAGGCCAATTATTTTAAATAATTTGAAATATTTAAATCAACAAATGAAACTTGCATCCAGTTTACATCTCAGAAGCATAAGCCATTTAGTTCTAGACAGTTAATGGTTTTAATGATTTTGGGTTGTTTTGGTTAGATTTCTTTTTTTTTCATTTCACTGATAGAAATAAAAGCTTTGTATTTTTCTATCGTCAGTCTTTTTTTTTTTACTATTTCATGCTCCTCTTTTTCTCACTGGTGATGTGAAGTTAAGAATGCTTCACTGCTACAGAGAATGCTGTCAAGTTCACACTCAAAAAAAAATTATTCTGCCCACTCTTTTCCCATAGAGAGTGAATTAGGAACTGTGTAGGCTTAACAGAACTCTCCTCTCTTCTGAGGCAGGTGTGTCACTATGAAACCCCTTGATTTATAGGAAAATGGAGTGGGGGCTGAAGATGAGGGGAGAAAATTAAAATGTTTAGATTACAGGATAAGAAGGTAGAAGAGAAGTAGAAATATTTGAAAATATTTCTATTTTTTCTATTTTCTAAAATAAATTATATGAGGACTAGCTAAGCCAGATTAGTCATTGAAAAGCTTCTACTTTTTGTAAAAGGTTTGTGTCAAATTCCACACCTAGTTCCTCGTTCTTACTGTCAAAGGTAATGGCATGTGAAAAAACCCAAAAAATTCTTAATGAGAAGTCTGGCAAGGAAACATAAACTAACTTAACCTATAGTATATTTAATTGGTGGGAATTCTGTCATTCTAAAAATCTCATAATGGACGTTATTTTGCTTTTTGAGGCATCATTCTATTCAATGCCTCGTGTGATACAAATGATACTTCTGCTTGTGCCTAGACATATACACGTGTGTCTTTTGTCAGATTTATTCTTATCAATCCTGGCTAAAATGATATTTTTATTTGCTCATACCTGGAATAGGGAAATAAAATTACAAGAGTTTTGTGAAGTATTTTCTCTGCATAGGCATTAGTGCTCAAAAATTTGTGAATCTTACAAAGCGAAACTTGTCAGTGATGCAGGTTTAAATATGCATTAACTAGCAAAACAATATTCTCTTCAGAGGCAGACAGCTCTGAAGAAGTTTTACCCTTTGGTGCTTTTATTTTATCAGTCTCTACCCAACTAATTGTTATGTGAGAGGTTACAATAAGCATGCAAATGGTAAGATATGTGAATTTGGCTTTTTGTTTGGGTGGTATAGTTTGTTTCTGATTTATTTATTTTCTAGAAGTATGCTAGTTTTGCCAGGAATTCAACTTGTGGAAGTGACTGCCTTGAGATGGACATGTAAATAAATTTAAAGAAGGAAATGCTGATAATATTCCAAATAGATAAGAAATAACATATGTTCCATATTTTCCAAAATCCATACATTTGAGAGGCCCTCACAGGAGCTCAGTGTGAGCTCACATTTTATTTTTCAATTCTGTCAATACAAAAGATATTTATATTTTTAGTACCTTTTTCCATGTAGCAGAAAAAAAAAAACCCAAACAGTTTCACTTGGTTTAAGGCAAAAATACTTTCTTTTGATTGAGTCACAAATAACCCTTTGTACCCTGCTGTATAGGACCTTTTTTCAAAGACAGTTATCGTTCGTGTACTACATCAGAAGCATGAGGAACCAAAAGAATTTTATACATATTAAGTTTGTTAAAACACTCTGATTTAAAGCAAGAAAAACTGCTGTCAGTGAGCAGGATTTAGATGCATAAAGTTTATTTAGATACTAAAGCATGATTCAAGCTAGATCCTTCTGTAATTTTGCGTTCACATTTTAATGCAATCTATTGTTTAAACTCTTGTTTTTATTCTTTCCTTTATTAATAGTTCAAGCATGCATTTTTTCTCCTACAACAATCAAGTAAGGTCATTCTAGCAGTTGGAAACTTAGGGTCTAGACAAAATTTAATGGAGTTTTATCAATTAGTAAATTAGAAGTGGCTTATATGTTATGGCAAAGATGTCTATTACTGATCTTGGTTTTTTTGGACCATGATGAAATAATTCTTCTTTACATTTTTTATTCTTGAATGATGATCTCCTAAACTTTTATTATCTTTTTTTCTAGGACTTTAAGACAGGATTTGGTATCACTTTAATCCCTATGAATGTGGCAAATGTAAAACAAGTGGATCGAGCTGCAAAACAATGTTTTGAAATAATTACTCCTTATAAAAGCTTTAGGTAAGGATTTTAATATTTATTTTACAAAATATGCAATTAACTAAGGCACTTAAGAAATACTGGTTTCATACTGCAGTGCTGTATCTCTTTTGGATGAAAAGGTAATTTTATTAAGGATGTTCAGCAATTTTTAGAAAAATGCGAGGTTTTTCTTTGATTTGTTTAGTTGTGCTTCATCTGTTAGCTCCTGACTAGGAATATTATGCCCACAGGTTCATACTTTTATGTAGCCTTCTTTGTTCGCTCTGTGCAAGGGCAAAAGGGAAAAAAAAAGAGAAATGAATTCCTTCACTTTCACAAATTGACTTCATCCTAAGGAATAATAAACTTCAATAGTGAAATAATGCTGCATCCATTTAGTATTATGCATTTTACTTGAAAAGAAGCTTTCATGTGCTATCCCTTGTAGAAATCCTTGGTTGAAAACAGTTGAAAGTTTCGCTTTGGCTGATGTCTGAGACTTGTAATGATTTTTAAGAAAATGAAAGTACATGCCTTTTGTTATGTGTTGTAATGTTTCATAAATGAAATGTTGGAATGCAGGAGAAAAAGAAATTTCTTTGTTTTCCTGGGCTTGGTAAATGTTAGCAAATACTTTCATTCTCAGTCAGCTAGCAGGTAAATTAGCAATTTGAATCTGTTGCTAGTTGGTATCTGGCTAGTTCTTTGATTTTTTTTCTTAAGACATGACCATGTTGATGTTTGTTTACTATTTAATTGTTAAAAAGATAAATTTAAATGACAAGAAAGTAATTATTTAATTCTCAGTAATTTTTAAATTATCACTTTTTTTTTAAAGTCTCATTTGATTCTCCATGTTTCCTTATATCATTCTATGCTTTTGTTAAAGTTCAGTCTAAGTTTGGTAATTGGTAATGTAAAAGGATTGAAATTAACTAAGGGATATTACATGAATGTTACAAAAACTATGTAGCTTATATTAATAGTGGCTTTATTAAAACAATATTAAAACAGAGGGAGTTTCGTTGACTGAAAATGCAAAATAATATATTCCATCTTAGAATTTATATCTGTGTGGAGGAAGATTTTTGACTGATTTCGGGTGTAAATGTAATAAATAAGGAGACTGCCGACCATGTTTAATTGGGCTTTAAAATAAAGATCAATAACACAGAAAAGTCAATTGTTTCAGCTTTACAGCAGAGTCAGAAAGAGAGAAACAAGACTGGATTGAAGCACTCCAGCAATCAATAGCAGAAACTCTATCTGATTATGAAGTAGCTGAGAAGATTTGGTTCAATGAGTCCAACAGGAGCTGTGCGGACTGTAAAGCTCCCGGTCCTGACTGGGCATCCATCAATCTCTGTGTTGTCATTTGTAAGAAGTGTGCAGGTAGGGTAATTAATGACAAGCTATGTGGGTTCTACAAAATGTCATATTTGCGTATCTATGTCCTTAGATTGGTGCTTTCTTTTTTTCTTTTTTTTTTTTTTTTTAAATTTTTGAAGTGTTATCTTTGTGGAAGTTTTGAGAAACCAAATGTGAGCATAACTTTTTTTTTTACTACTGAGGGCATCCTTAGAATTTCTAAGGCACTTCCATGCACAAATGACATATGACATCTGTGGTGATTGAGTTCTCTCAGCTGAATCATCCTTCACAATTAAGAAATTAAGACACAGTAACACTTCATGGGAACGATATGGCTTTGGCAAGGCTAGATGCCAAAGAACAACAATTTTTAGTGTATAAATTTTGGGTATTAATTTTGTTACATCTGCACATATTTTACTGCTATTAGGGATAGCTTTTTCAGATATATAGTTCTGAAAATATAGTTCTGTCATGTTTTATATTGGAATATGTGCTTAAGTGGTAGATTCAAGGAAATAATTCATAATTCTTCAAACCAAACTCTCCCAGAAATAGTCTACATGAGACAGCCTATTTTGTTTATTCATAACTATCAAACAAAATTAACTTTTTTTTAAAAGAGGTACATTTTTGATGCTTTTATTTAACATCCAAATGTTAAATCCAACTTTTTAAAAAATAAAAAATAGAATAAATCTGGCTTCATCACATTTTTTTGATATCTCAGCAGAAGAGAAATCCTGTTTAAGTGCCTTAGTTAAGTAATGCTCTTGGATTTTCAGGACAGCACAGATCTTTAGGACCAAGAGATTCAAAGGTCCGGAGTCTAAAAATGGATGCCAGCATTTGGAGCAATGAACTTATTGAGGTGTGTTGTGCTATTCTAACTATTTTTTTCCATCTTGAAACCTGCTGTATGAAAAGGAGTTATTTACTGCTTTATTCACAAGAAAACAGAACACTTAACTGCTAAACCATATGGTGCTGTTAGAGTAAACTTGATGTTTCTGTGCATCATGCACCTCTGTAATTCCAAGTATTCATTTGTTTTGTTGACAAAATGTACAATTTCTGTTAGTATTTTTCCAAGTATCCAATATTTTGGGGGAAAAGGAAATAAAATGCTTTTGGAGAAGACTCATGAGGAAGAAAGGGGAAAAGAGAGGAAACTTGTCGCTACCAGTTTAGCTGCTTGGGATGTTAAAAAGTGGTGGTGGTAAAAAGTGGTTCTGATAGAGAGGGTTGGAGCTATCAGTGTTTCTTTAAAACACATGGTATGCTTTTCTCTAAACTTTAACTAATATTTTCTAATATATAATGAAGTGTTATAACTGATTAGCCTTGGAAGATGTAGCTGCTATTGATGGTAAATGATGACTGCTGGCCTTATTCATGTATAGATGACTATAGGCAGTGACTGAGAGAGGCTTCTGTCTCCTGCAGGAAATTTTCTTTAAAAACTTTCAACATTTAGCAGCTGGAAACTGTTTAGAGGCTAGCTTCATATCCTTCATACTATTTTGCTAATTTATTCCATGCATCTCATCCAGCTCTTTATCGTCATTGGAAATAAGAGGGCAAACAGTTTTTGGGCTGGAAATCTTCCTCCAGATGAAGAATTGCATATTGATGACTCTGCAGAAAAAAGAATATCATTCATTACACAAAAATACAAAGAGGGAAAGTTCAGGAAAACTCCTTTTCACTACAAAACCAAGGAACAGTTGAATAAGGTAATATAGCCTGGGTAAGCCCATAATATCTTTTGGATTGTATTGTATCTGTGTCCAATTTGGTCATCTTGTTAAACTGGTGAGAAATTAATTCAGCATCCTGAGTGACATTCTGACATAGCTGAATAAGGGTTATTTAGGAACCTTTGCAGAAGTCGTTGCTTGATTACCTAGTTTATTGTTTTTCCGTTTAGTTTGTTTAAAGACGGTTATTGTAGTTCTTCCTGTGTTTTCTTTAGCCGTCAAAATATGGATCTTTATTTTAATTCAACTGGAGTCTAGGGATGCAAATTTCCACTTCACTTCTTTAGATTAGTTTTGTTTTTTTGTTTTTTTTTATCCCACAAACCTGACATCTAACATTCAAATACAGTAGATGACTCATTGTTATCAATGGTGAAAACAGCTGATACACATTTTGTAGCTTATTGGAAATGAAAAAGCTAAAATTAATAATGGAAAATTTGTGTTCTCTACTTTTACAAAAATAACAAATATTTTAGAGCTGTAGAATGGTGAATTTTAATTATCAATGTCTCTGTAAATTTTGGTGTCCATTTGACTGAATTCTGATGTCTGATGATTTGAGTCATGATTTTCCAGGGTTAATGAATACAGAAGAGTTTTAATGCATTTTGCAGTATTAATGTATTCAATTACATGAGTCAAGTTATCTCAAAGGATATGCACAGATTGTGGGGAAGGATATATATGTCAAATAATAATTTAAATACTGGGAAAAATTATCAAATTCGCTATAGAGACATGAAATTACCATGTAATAAGGTGTTCATTGCCAAGTAATTCTAGAATTCTTACTGAACTATGTTCTCTGTTATCTTGTGCCTCCCAGATACTTACGTGTTTATTAGAACAGCTAAATTTTATAGGAGCAATCTTTCTATTTTGATTTTACTTTGGTTTTCATCATTTAAGAAAAACTCAATCATTAGCCAAATAACAAATATTAAATAATAGAAATTTTAATAGAATGGGTTGCTGTAATTGTGTAGCTATTTTCAGTTTTAAGGTTTTGGACCAATCTTTTAAAAGAAAATAATAAGTTTATCATGTTGGCTTTGTGTATACAAAAATAAAAAGAAACTAATATTTTAGCATGTGGTGAGATGTTTAAATTTCAAGGAACGTGGACAAGTACCAAGATACATCTTAATAAAAAGATTAAAAGAATCTTAATATATCTTAATAGTACATTTTAATAAAAATAATAGTTTGCCTTATTGACTGACCGTGGTTTTTTAAAAAACTACCTAGGAATTTCAATATATGTTCTAGGAACAGAGTTTAAGAATCTAATCTCATCTCTTTGGCTGAACTTCTGAGGTCTGAAATAGTAAAGCGTTTTTCTTTAGTAGTTTGATGTAAATAAACAGCAAGCTTCTGCTCCAATTGACTTACTCATGTAATCCTTCCCAATTGAAATTTGTGAAAGCAACGTTTTTCTGGGTTTGGGTTGATATTTTAGGATATTTTTGTTGTCGTTGCTGATTTTTTTCTAGATTCAGACCATACTTCATGATTTCTGATACTTATCAATGTTTATGGTCCAGCTATATCAGAGGTGAGAGGATTTGCATCTACATTGCATGTATTTGTTGCCAGTAACTTTCCAACTTAAACAGTTTTCCTATTTCCCCTCTCTGTTACCAGGCCCTGTGTGCTGCTGTAGTCAAGCAGGATGTGCTGGAAACTCTGATGCTGCTCTTCAGTGGGGCTGATGCTATGTGTGCCACTGGAGACCCTGTTTACAGCACCCCCTACTTATTAGCCAAGAAGGCTGGACAAAGACTGCAAATGGAATTCCTGCACCATAATAAGTTTTCAGGTATGATGCATTTCTTTCTTTTGATCTAGTTTTATATTGTGAAAAGGAGAAGGAAAGAATTCAGAAGCAAATATGGCTTTGCTTTGAAAAATAGTGGTATAGCAGAGGGGCAGTTGTGATCAACTGTATTTTATTAGTGCACAGTTTCAGTTTTGTGCGGATTTGCTATTTTGCTCAGACTTAGAAACCCCCCAGACAACACAGTGATAAGTTGAGGATCTCATACCCTTAGTTAGAGCACAGAAAAAAACCTATCTTCTTCTCTGCCAATAGTATTAGTCTTTTACAGAAAAAAAAATGGATACATAAATTTAACATATGTCTAAAAATTCATCTAGTGATTTTTTTGTTTCTTATAGACCATTTAAATTGATATCTACTCCTATGGCACACAGACCTAGCTTTTTCTCAAAAACTGTCCTCCCAAAATACAACTCGCTTCTTGAACCTGCAATATGATCTATCCCAGAAACCTCTTTTTTACCATCACAGCTTCTGTTGCAGCTTGGAGCAAATGATAAACTTTGGCTTGGAAGTCAACAGTTCTGTTTGCAGTGTGTGGCTGCTATGATCTTCTTGAAAACAGAAAGCTGCTCTTAACAATAAATGTGTTTGGGTGCATGGGTGTGACTGAACTTATCTTTTAAAAGCACTGGGCAGTGTCTGAAACCATCAGGGCCTGAAAGTTCATATGCAGATCTACACACGGAAAAAAAAAAAAGCTATGTGGATGTAGTCCTGGGCCAACTTTCCACTGGCTTGCATCATTTTGCAAAGTAACACTGCATAGGCTGAATGAAAAAAGGTTTTATGAGAAACACAGGAATGAATTAGGACTTCCAAGGGAAAACACAGTGCCTTGACTTCTGCCTGAGTATTGCTCACACCAGTGCCCTGCCCTGGATCGTTGGATGTTGAGCTCAGTTGGGTGCAGACATGTAGCTGAGGTGGGGTTTTTTTGCTACCTATGGTCTCAAATGGTCCTAAGATTATAGAGAAGTTTGCTTGTCTTAGCCCTGTCTTTTCTACTTTTGGCCCTCCAGCCAAGGCAGCACCATCCTGTTTTTATCCCTAGGGAAGGGGAGATCAGTGCATCTTGATGATAATTCCCAGAATCACTGTCTGTCTGCTGCCAGAGTTGCTGATTAACTCTACATAAGCCCTCAAGAGAAGCAATCTCCTTCTGCTGAAGTGTGTTACACAAGGGATGAAAATTGAAGTTTGGTACATCAGAAAACAATATTTTATATTACCTTGGCAAGGGGTGGTAGACAATGGCAGCATTGTAACAAATGTGAACAAATTTTTAAATAAATATATTTTCTAATTATAAAAATAAAACCAGTAAGCTTTATCAGTGTTGTAGTAAAAATACTGCAGAGCAACTACATATTTTATGCAACTACATGAATTTAGAAAGACATGTGGAAAAATAGCTTTAACTGATATAACTGAAGATCTCTGGTTTTCACTCCTTTGTCTGAATAGATTTCCCAAACTATGATCCTTGTTTTGAAAGTGGCTTCTCTGAAGATTCTTCACATTCCACCTTTCTTTGTGAATTCTTGTACAAAGTTTCTTCTAATGCAGCTAAGCTTCCTACAGAGAAGAAATTAAAAGAAGGTATTTAACTTTTAATTTATCTATTTGAATAACACCTGAATATGAATATGTATGGTTTGGATGAATTTTATGCTTTTATCTTCTTGCGTTACTTTTTTTGAGATAAAATATTTTGATATGACATGTTCTCTTTTGATTCAGTAGACCACTTTCAGATAAAGAAAATACTGTTTGTCTTGATCTCTTCATTCAGTAGTTGACAGAGGAAGAAGATTGAACTACTGAAAAATTGTTCAGTTAATGTAGTAATTGATAAAAAAACAAATAGAAATACTTTGTGCTTTAATTATATTTAGATTAATGCAAAAAAATAATTTTCATCTAAAAAGTTTCTATTACAGAAATCATTTACGAGTAGCATTGACTTTTTAATAGGATATTTCTCAAGCTCACAAATTTACAAAATCTTCCAAGTAGAAATGAGCATTTACAAAAACTCTATGACAACTTGAGCTTTGTGAGGTGATAAAGCATGTATACCACAGTAGATATACATGGTCTCCTGTGCATATCAGTCTTCTGTTTTTTTTTTTTTTCTGAGAGAGAGAGGTGTTAACAGATAATTTTTCCCTTTTTCTTCTGACTTGTCTTCCTATATTTTTCTTCCGTCTAAACAAATAACACTGTTTTTTAAAATCTGTGGTGATTTATTATTGAATTTATTGCTCCTAACATTCTTATGTGGCATGCTGCTCTAATGTACACGTTTTTGTATGATTATGTCCATATTCTCATGGTGTATGCCTTTAAGATCCTTAGTGGACAGTAAAAGCATGCTAAAGCATAGAACTCCTGCTTAAATATGCTTTAGAAGAATCTGTATGTTAGTGTGGTTCCAAATTCTTGAAAGCTTTGGGTGATAACTGAGCTAATGCCTGACCCACAGGCATTTCCCAGCAACTTTGCAGCTCTTAACAAAGGTGCCTGTTTTGACAGGGGACTGCTTCTGGATAGGACTTTATCTGGGATTGCTCTGAAATTGCAATGAGCTTATTTGGGAATCAATGTAATAACTGCAGACCTCATTACTACTTGGTCTGAGTTCAGGCCTGATCTTCTGTGCTGTGGGTATCTCTATATATTCATAAAGAAATTTATAAAAAAACCCCATAAGTCAGTGCTTATCCAAGTGGAGAGCAGATACAAGGCAATCTCTTCTCACACAATGGCATATTAAAAGTGCAGTATATTTGTAAATACCTGTATAGATTGAAGATTTGGCTGAAAGTGCTCACAGAATTGCTTCTGTAGTCCTTTTTGGGAGAGATTCACTCTGGCTGAGCATTGTTAGTAGGATGTCTTAAAATTTATGAGGAAAGCCCCCAGGCAAGAAGTTTTGACTGTCTTCCATTTCAAGTCTTTAATGGACAGAAATAAAGCTGCTTTGCAAGTTTGTAGACGGTTGCTTAGCATTGCACTTATTACTTGAGGGAACATACAGTAAATGGAAAGGAACCAGATTTTTCTCAGCTCAGGTTTTGTTCTCTGAAATTATGATTGTATCTTGAAGATGGTGGATGTGCTATTGTTTGCTTTTTTTGGGGTGGGCATTTGTTTGCTTTGTTTTTTTATTCATGTCGAATTACATATGGGTTTGTCAGGGCTGATATTTCTGGGATGGGCTCTTTACAGATACATAGGAAAATATGTTTCTCTGACCATTTGCAGTTCAAGGAGACAAATGGAACAAGGGAGGGAGATTTAATGATGTCCTTTCAAAAACAACAAGAAAACCTGGAAATCTGAGGAAGAAACTACTCTTGCCTTAGGGCTCTATTCTATCTCTACCATATTTAAGAAGCAGTATGATAGAAGTATTTCTTGCTATTCAAAACATCAAGTATATAATCTTTTTCTCTTCTTTCACTGCATCCAGAACTGTTTCTAAATTTCACTAACATGAAGTAATACTAATTGCAAATTATTGTGAATAAGTGGAGATATTATTTTTCTTTCTTACTCTCTTTAGGAAATTTGAGGATTAGAGTATTATTAAAATGTAGGAGAAAATTTCAGTTCCCTCCTCTGCCTGTATATATTCAAATCAGGTCATGTTAGTTGAAAAATCTGACCTGTCTAGTTCTAGAGAAGAGAACTCCTGTTGAAACAGTTCTGACTTGCTGTGAACTAATTGAGGTCCCTGCAGGCCAGAGAGGGAGCACCATTCTCTCACAGCATTTAGACAAATTTGGGGCTTTAAAAATTTTTTTTTTCTTATGCTGTGTGTGGATAGGACTCCAACTCAGAATCCTGTGAAGCTGTTTAACCACTTCTTTAGTGCTAGGAATCTCTGAGGCAGTTGACAGCCTTGCCTTCAGCACCAACGGCTGAAAATTTAAGTGCTTGCTTGTTGTCACAGAAAACTGTTACCCCTTTGTAGGCTTGGCCCGAATGGTTAAAGGACACTGAAGAAATCATTCAGTGCTGTGAATTAACCAAGGGTTTATACCAACCAGGTGGAACACCTGGAAACACAGCCTCGTTTTTCATTATGTGTGTCTCAGTGCAGGAGAGAGCCAACTCGGTGTGTACTTCTCATTATAGTGGCATCAGTGTTTCCAGCAGGGGTGTGTAAATTTTGAGGAGAGTTGTTGTTAATTAACAGCTGTTGTTAGCGGGAAGAAAGCTCAAATGTTGATGCTATTCTGATGTAGTGGATCAAAAAGTAAAGCTTAGAGGTTTAAGGGCTCAAGTTTGATTTTTGCTTTTGCTTCTAGTGTAAAAGGTTTTGTGGAGCCCTTTAAAAAGTCTTGATAGTCCAAAACTGTCCTTGAGTATTTAGTAGTTTGGTGACTATTGAAGGAGTGAGCTGTTTTGTAGAATAGGTTCTGGAAGATGGGAGAGGGAAAGCTGGGGGACAAAAACCCTGAATATTCAAAACCTTAAAATTTGGTGCTCAAATCCCATAAACCTATACATTATCAAGCCATTTATCATAGGCTTCTTTTAGTACATAACGTGTATTTAGACAGGATCTAGGTTGTACTGGACAGCAAATAGCATGATACAGATAAATATTAATAAATAGTACCAAAATATTTATTAAACTTATGTAAACCCTATAGAAAACAACAGAAAAAATTGTATGAAATATCAGATAACATAGTATTTGGAAATTGCAACTGTGTTTTTGTTTGATATTTGTGGATTTCTTTTGCCAGATCTACCAAATTCTCAGAAGAACTGTGCCAGCTGTATAGGAAATTTATGACTGTGGAAAATAGAGTATTTTCTTTTAGGGTCTACTACTCTTCAGTAGTGGAAACAGATAGACCTCTGATTTTGATCTAAGAACCAGACATAAGCTTGAATGAATTCATGACTATTTCAGTAGCAAATAGATATCACTATATTATGTCATGTGTCATATTCATATTTTAGGTCATAAGAGGAGCGAGCATTTAATTGTAATTCAATATTCCAAATAATTCATTGAAGTTGCTCTGCAGAATTTTTTCTCCATCTTGTATTTACTTATCTAAAAAAAAAAACCAACCTTGAGAAAATCTGACCTTTCTATTATTTCTTTAATCACAGATTGCAACAAAAGATGGTGTACTTTGGAAAGTGGTTTTCTGAGCTATTATGAAAATGATAAAACTACCACTCCTAATGGTATGATTGACATCAATGAAGTTATCTGTCTTGTAGTACACAAGTCAGACTTCTTTTTAAATAGAGGGTAAGCTCCTGAATTCGTATTTCTATAAACAAACTGTTAATTTTTTCTTGAATTTTGAATAGGCAATTTAGAAAAAAACCTGATTTTATTTGACTTCAAGAAATTAGTGCTATGTGATATTTAGGGATTTTTTATATAGTGATAGAATGAAAATATTAGGGTAATTTAAAAGGGCTGCTTAAATTAGAAACACCTGTTTCTTATTAAATTTATAATGCATATTTCTCAGTGCTTGAAAGGTTATGTAATGATTAATTGAACTATTAATACTCTTTTTCCTTTCTGGGATTGACCTCTGCCTCAAGCCAGAATTCTTTTGCTTCTTCCTTCTAATGCGGCAGACTAGGGCTCTCCAGAATGCTTCTGGATTTGGTCACAGAAGTACTGGTCTTTGAAATCCATTCTTTGTTCAGTAGCTGAGGACAAAAGTCTAATTGATGAACATTTTTAGTTGGAAGATACCAGCTTCTTTTTTTTGGTGCGGTTTTGTTTTTTCTAACTCTCTCTCACATCCCATTTCTACATGAAGAGGTCACATGGAGAGTGACCTAAATTTGGTTCCAGTCATATGCAATTTCTTTAGTGCAACATTTGTGTTTAAACATACTTTGTATTTGTCTAACAGACTCCATAATGCTTTCTTTTTATTTTTTACCATATGCATCTGCACCTAAAATAAAAATAACTTTCTATAGTATAATACTTTAATGCTTTTAGTTACAAAGTAAAATTGTCTGCAAAGAAAGCACAGTCTATTCAAGTAAGCTTCTGAAAAAGATAATGGGGATAAAGGACTTAAACTACTACAGGGGAGAGAAATCCTCAAACATGATGTCTCAATATGCTATCAAATATAGAGAAGTGATCTTCACTATTCTGCAGTAGCTCTCTGATACCCAGGAAAAAGAAAAAAAAGTTACTTTTTTCTTCTGCCTTCAAATCTAACCTATTGCTTGCTGCCTTTCCAAATGGTTCGATTTTTAGGGTAATACCTAAATTAAAAAACATATTGGCTGAATACTTCATTCTTTGGAAATAACTAACCTCCTGTTGTGCTTTATTTGTGCTTGAGCAATTTTATGAGAAATTTTATTTAGATTTTATATTTCTTGTAGTGAAACAGCTGGTCCTTAAAAATGCCTATTCTGTTAGGACTAGGTGTTTATATAATTTTTGAAGTGGGTATTGAAAATGATAGAAGTGACTTATGCTCAATTCTCCGCATTTAGACAAATCTCAGTCTTCAGCATTGACAGGAAAAAACATACTCCATCAATTTGGCATCTAACAAGAGGTCACAGACAAAATCATACTATAAATGGGTGAACCATAATTTTTAAGTTAAAGACTCACCGACCCTAACTTCAGCATGATATTTACTTTCCAAATTCCACACCAATTTTAACTGGTTTGCTTTTTCTTCTTTTACTTGTCCATTAAAAATTGAATAAACAGGGTTCATCTGCTTTAATAGTGGTATAATTTTAAAAGGAAAAAATTCAAGAATCTCCCTTTTAAGAAAACTTTTAAGAGCTTCTTGAGCTACAGCAACTTCAAAGTATTCCTACTGGTCTTGGTGATGGCTGGTGATACACAGCGATCCCCCATTTCACCCCAGCAGATTCAGGCTGTCTTACAGGAAAAGCCTCTTCAATTAGAGGACAGGTGGAGAGCAGGAGCAGGTTGGTGACAAGAATAGTACTCTCCATCCTTGGCTGTTTTCAGGGCTTCTCATTGTGATAATCCCTCTTTGAGCAGGAGATTAGACCAAATGACATCTCAAAGTCCCCACAAACCAACATTTCAACTTGTTTACAACTTCCCATTCAACTAGTTATTCTGCTTATATTAAACATACAAGAAAATATTTTGAATGCATCACAAAAATATACTTGATCAAAAAACATGTGTTTGCAAAAGCAAAAATTCCGTATGCATTTTTGATGACTATATGTAAACATTTTTATGCATTTTGGAATTATTCAAAAAACTATTAGCCTGTAGCCTTTAAACATGTATTATTGACCTGCAAAATACTTTGATCCTATTTTACTGTAAAGTGGTTTATTATTGGCTGGGCTGTACTTATAATAATGGAGGAGAAATGCAGATGGATTCCATTCCATATGTATGAAAGAATGAAAAAAAATAGTGAAATAAAACCCTTGTGTGTCTACTCTTTTGAAGACTAAATACAGCTGTGTTTCTTCTCTTGCTTGCTTCAGGGACATCTTTACATTTGAAATATACCTAATGTCAGAACGTGTTTTTCTATTTGGAGCTGAAACTGCATATTCGCAAAGAAAATGGTCTTCAGCAATAGCTAAGGTAATAGTGATAATTATCTTTTTCAGTTAGGCCAGGAGCCTTTGCACAAATAATAAAGTGCCATTGTTAGCTTAAAATCTTTGAGAAGCCTTTACTGATGAATACTGATCTCTCCTGCGTGTAAAGGTTTCTTGTGGAGCAGGAAGAAATAACTTTTGTGATTTAATGTTTGAAACAAGATAATAAAATAAAATGTGCAAGGAATTGAAGCAGCATTTTAATGCTGACCTTAAGAATATATTAAATGTGCTGTAGTATAAAGATATATACTGTATAAATATATTTCAGCTAAGTTTTTTTATGGTTTCAATTCTATTAAATTTATTTGCTGAAATGGAATTCATAAAGTTATACCATATTTTATACTGTTCCAAATGTTAATAATCACATTACTAATTAAATCAATGGTTATTTAAAAGCAAAAATGTTTGAGTTGTAGAGCATGAATGGAAAAAAAAATGTTAAACTTGATTTTAAATTTAGTGTATCTATGGGTTTATAAGTGTGGGTTTTATATCTCAAAGGGTTTTTTTAATTCTTCATCCTAGAATTCTATAGATTTGCAATATTTTGATTTTGTTTTTTAGGGGCAGAGGGTTTTTTTCTTCATCTGACTCACCCCATTTTCTTTGGTAGCATTTTGTTCCCCCGGTGGCTGAATCATTGTTAGAGCGAGACTGTGACCTTCTTGGGCAGCTGTACTACAAAGATTGCCATAACCTGGATCAGTGGAGAAAAGGCTGGTTTGCTATAGAGAAGTCAAGCCTTTATTTTTGTCTTGAAATGGAGGATGCAGAAGAAGATTCCATATATCTAAGAAGGTTGCAAGAACTGAGTAAGAACATCTAGTATTCAGAAAATGTTCTATGGGATTAATTCACTGTTAAGAACATTTCTATTGCATTTCAAAATAATAAATATTGGGAAACTCAGTAACTATTCCTTCACATGTGTCAGATGTTCTTCCAACTCTTATCTAAATATGGAGTTGGTTAATTTCTGTCTTGGGGTTTTTTTCCTACTTTTTGGCGCATGCCAGGGAAATTTTACACAGCTTTAAAATGAATGATGACAATTTTTGTTCCAGTTGCAGCAGTATTTTTTTACAAGAGTACAGAATTGAATAATAATATATAACCTTTTGGGATTATTGTCTCATATTTTTGACAGGGCAGAAATACTCACTGCAGAACACATTCTTGAGATGATTGACAGGTCTAGTTTTAAAATACTCAAACACACTGGAAAATTATAATTCTCTTGGAAAACTATTTCACAGACTAATAGACTTTTTTCTGATACTAAAAATATTATTTGCTCAATATCATGATATGGAGAGATAAGAATATTTGTGCAAATGGTCTTCTATGACCAGTTTTATATCATTGTTTGTAATTATGCTCTGAATCCTCTTTTAAGTCTATCTGCCCTACTTGTTTGTATATTGAACAAGGCAGTATGTCACATAGAAAAACACATATAATTTGAGGTTTATAATAAAGTAACATGGAGAAGATAATTTAGCTCTACTGATGATACTTTATAAATGCTGACAGATTGTGGACTGTTTTGCAGGAGCTTACCTAAATGCCGTTGGATTTTTTACTGTTTATTTACTGCCACTTTATATTTGGTGTGAATAACACCATGAAGGTGGTTTTTAATCAGGAATGTTTTTATGCCTCTAGATGTCTTTTAACTTGTGAAGACTTTTGATCCTCATTCAGAATTAAAAGATTAGACAGTAGGAGAACTGTTCCTGATATTTGTTTTGATGATGCAACTGTAATTGCCTCTGCCAGAGTCATAAGGGCATGCAAAATCTGTGTATATTATATCTCATGTATCAAAAGGAAACACTTTTGACTTTCAGTTGAGAATTTGTTTTGCTTGGGGGTTTTAATATTAGTTGTATTTCTTGGAAATATTATACATCCATACTCTTTTCTTTGATTTCTGCTTTCTCCAGAATATATCTGATCCTCTATTAATACTGATTTGTATAAATGAAACTTGAAAAATAATGAATCATTTGTGGATGTATAGTAACTTACCTTCTTGATATTTGACTCAGTAAATATAGGTAGGCTAGGAGTATGTGTGATGCAAAAACATCATATAACACGCTGTGTGTTTATTGTGTTTCATTGGTATTTAGGACTTAATTTTCTCTGGGAATTAGTTGAAATAAGATGTGGATTATATATGACATGCACATTGAGAAATTAAGTTTACAGAATTTCAAATTATTAAGCGGGTTGCATTTACTTTACTAGTTTTAGTATTGTGGATGGTATAGTTTTTTAAGCAGTGCAACTGAAAACTATCCAGATGTATTTACTGTGTTATGTACAATGTAGGTGTTTTACAGGATGCTTTTTTCAGCAAGGATAACGTAAGGCAACATAAAGAAGGGTGGCACTGATCTTCATGCTAAACAGATAACTTGCATTATCTTATTGTAAATATGTGCAACCATTAAGTGCAAAAAGTTAATGGATTCCAAAATCCAGCTTACTTCTGAATCATTATGTCTTCTGCAACTTCTGTTTACAAGTTTAGTATTACAAAACACTGTAGCGTGTTCTCACATTAAAAAGTACACGTTTAAACTTTCTTGATAATGTTCTGTGTTAGTTTTTCTTTTAAATGTAGATGTGGTGTGGTATTTTTTTGAGTTTTATTTCTATTATCAGCAGCATTCTTTATTTGCAAAGTTTAAGAATTCCATGCTTCTTTTGCCACTGGAAATAATTTTGAAATAAACACATCTGTATGTGCATGCATGTATATGTTTGTATATAAATATGTTTGTGAAGGTCAGGTGAATGTGTGTCTGTTTTGTTTTCAGCAACCAGTAGTGTGATGCAAAATGGAGAGAGAATAGATGTCCTGCTGCTGGTTGAAAAAGGAAGGTAAGGTTCCTATCTGAAATTCTTTGATCGGTTTTTATATTGGTATCTTAAAATTATTGTTGATAAGTTCTGGAGTCTTTTCACTTAGGGTTGCTAGCAAGAGAGTAAATTTGCAGATTTTTTAAAGGAGGGAATATCTTTGTGCATAAATACATTTTATGCCTGTGTCACGAAATGTTAACAAGCACTACTTAATTAAAACCAATTTTCCCACTGAGAAAATTATTCCTAGATTAGTCTGTCAATAATGATTTCTTCAAAAGGAATTAATGCCTTTTACCCTGTAAAAAAATAGTACTTCTTAGGAGCATTTACAACAAACTTCTTGATTTTTTAAATCATTCTTCAGAATTCTGTGTCTCAATCTGCCTAGGTCAGGTTTGAGAGTATATGAATGAGTCCTGTGGTTAAACTCACTGTAATATCTGATCTCAGTTAACAATATACTATCTTGGAAAAAGCATACTTATGAAACAAACATGATCCGTATCTTCTTCCAAGTAGGTAATATTCAGTGGAGATGACTGTGTCGTATTTATAGTGATAGAGGAGGTTGGAACTAGAGGTGAGGTATGTATTTCTGCCTCACCTATATGGATACAACTTCAAAGATGAAAGAAAAGATTGTGGAAGATAATTCCTAGTTTTTAATAGGTTGAGGCTTTTTTTATTTCAAGGATGGGTTATTGGGCCAGAGTCTGTCTTAAGTGGTGCAGTATTTATAGTCTTTTGAATGCAGCCAATAATAGGTTAATAAATGAAGAGTGTTTTTCTCTTTGGCAAATAAAATAAACCCCATAGATACCTTTGACATCTATTCAGAGTTGGAATAGCTTGTCAGAAATGCATTGTAACTTGTGTGTTCTAAATTTTAACTCTTTCTAGGTTATTGTATAAGTTTCAGAACTGAGTAAGGCTATGCAGATTAGAAGGAAACACTATTATCTTTTGAGGGGCAGGATTCTGTTTTTTGGGTTTTTTGTTTGTTTGATTTGTTTTGCTTTGTGTTTGTTTTTTTCTTCAAAAAAATGTATTGAAAGAGGCAGCATTAAATAAGCTACATACACGAAACAGGGAACTTGAGGTATCCTATTCAGGGTGCAGTCCAAAAGATGGATATAAACCATGCATATAATTTCATAGGTATTAATGCTGAGCAAAACTTTTAACTCCGGTTCAGGGTTTATTTCATTATAATATTTCTATCAAGTGAGGGTAGGTTTTCCCTGAACCACTTAAGGAAAATTCTGCACTATTTGAAAATAATTTCAACAGGGATGCTGGCTGATTTAAGGTGGACGTGAATATATTTAATTTTTCTTCACTGAAGTATGCCATAAAGAATTTAAATGCATAGTCTTCACATTATCGTAAACATTGAAAGCCATATGGGTGTATAGGCTTTGGCATGGTGATTGTTGTTTAGGATATTACTTCAAAACTATCTAGGTGTGCAGTGCAGTTGTATGACATTACATCTTAAAGTGATAAGCAATTTAATGTATGTGGCGAAAATGATTAAATACACAATCACCTTTGTCTTTAGACTCAATTACTTTAATTGGAAATAAAACCACTAATCCTCTTTGTGTTCCTCCTAGCTCTAGATAAATTAATATCCTTGAGATGTCATCAACATCAACTAAATGAAATGTCAAAGTTTCTAGGTTTTCCTATTCTGTCTGTTATTTTATATCTCTGCTTGTCTAATGTCAACTCTGGCACAGACTGATCACTTGGAAGAGATTCTATGTAGCTTATGACTTGTTAATTTGTTAGTCACGTAAATCCAGGATAATTATAAAATAAATAAAAAGTAATATTGAGATAATTAAATGAAACAAGTAAGATTTTTCTGGAATTGGGAAAATTTAGGAGAAGAAAGAACCCAATGACCATAAACCAAACCAAAAAAGCTACACTCCTTTGCATAAAANACCCCTTTTCAAAAAAAAAAAAAAAAAAAAAAAAAAAAAAAAAAAAAAAAAAAAAAAAGAAAAAAGAAAAAAAAAGTGGTCAATGTCTTAAAGTGTCTGGTTAAATTTTATTAGAAAATATTATGAAAATTCCTTGACTATTTTTCTACTGACTTTCTGTTTCTTACAAATACTTATGCCTTTTTTTCAAGTCTCAGTCTTTGTGATAATTAATTAGGGCAAGTCACACATTTACATGTATCTTTCTCTTTCACACCTTTTCTTTTAATTACTGTAGGTAGAAAAATTACTTCAGTTGTTACAAATGGACTTATCACTTAAGAATGATTGCATATTCAAGTAAACATTTTCAGAAACAATAAAAACTTCAAATCTTCCTGCTGACATTATTACAATGTAATAAAGCTATGAATTCTTGATTCCTAAAAACATAATAAATTTGAGATACAAAAATTTAACATTAATCTGATAGATATTTACTCAGACGAAGAATTTACAATTGATTTTGGGCTGTAATGTACATAATACTTTCTAGCTGGTATAAAATATAAGAATTCAGAGACAATACTACCAAAAAAGGCATGTGAGATTTTCCTGAAATATCTTAGATATTAATACAATCCACTCCTACTTTTTCTTTTTTTGCCCCCTCTTCCTTTACCCTGCTTTCTCCTTGGCACCCTGCTGTTCATTTATTCTCTATATGGTATGTTCAGCTGATGACGTCTGTCAGCTCAGAAATAAGAGATGGCAATCATACCAAGTAATAGCATACAATCAGAGGCTGAACCACACTAAAAGGTTTCTGAAACCACAAGACTGCCTCTTTTTTGGAGATTGTTGACTTTTTTGAAACTCAGTGTAAATTTTCATGATAATTCTAGATGACTTTTAATTCTACATTTTTTTTTTTCAGATCTCAGACATGTTAATGCTTGTGTATCTTTGCTAAAGTGAATTACAGAACACACTCTTTTTAGCACCTACTTTTTGTTGAATTCTATTTCATTCTAGTCTCTACTGGAGCATATTGTCTGGACTGCTAGAACTGTATCTAACTCAGCTGGGAATCTTGACTTCTCACAACACTGTATAGTTTTACACTTTCATAGTTGAAATATTCTAGTTTTGTAGTTGAAATGCTTCTTGACTTCTTGCTAGAAGTGGCAAACTATTTCAAGGTTTTCTGTATTTGAGGCATCCCTTCATCACACAGTGGTGTCCTCTGATTTGATCCATATTCAGTTTGGGTTTTTTCCCTTGATCTCTGTATTTTTAAAATGCTTGAAGTGACTGGTGATACTTGACCTCCTGTTGCTATCCAAATAGAGGTTGAGTAGCATATTGGTGAAACAGCTATTCCTGTGTAGTTCAACACAGGCCAACAGAGAGAATGCATGATGAAAAGAAGAAAGTTGTCTGAAAACATCTGTAGTTTTAAAATATATCTTCTATATGTGGAATTTAATGCAAAATCTCTAATGCTATGCTTTAAAGAAATAGTCGTGCAGATAATTCAGTTTCAAACATTTCTTATATTTTTCTGAAATAATTTAAGCTCTCTCTTAGGTGTCAGTGAATGTTTTCAGACCATAATGTAATCCAGATGGTGCTTTTTTTTCCCCTGTTATGCTTCTGATGTAGTTAGCTCTTTCTTATTATGGATAATGATAAACCTTCTCTACATACTGACACAATTTCTTTAGACTGATAGTTCATTCAGTGCTTTCTTCTTAACCCTTTGATGATAGCAGTAAGTTTTCTCATAAAATGCTGTTATGGGCAAAAAATTCTAAAATCCAGAATTAATATAAACTTAAGGGTCAGATGAAAGGACTTGTGCTTCCAATATGATATGCTGGATGTAGGATCTTTTGAAGGGTCCCTTGAAGAAATATTGCTTGGTTACATTTAGCAGTAATTTTTAATGGAACATCCATGCTTGAGTTGCAATTTGATTTTCCAAAATAATTTCACATCAATATTTACAGTCTTAGTATCTCTGTTTTCAGACAGGCAAATTATTAGAGTCATGTGGGAATTACCAGAGGGCACTGAGTTGTGCCAGTGTCTGTTTCTCACTCTCCCTGTCCACCTTACCCAAAATCACCTCGTACCACTGCTTTGCCATTGCACAGGTATGCAAAAGAGCTTTTAGACATAGCTAAAGCTAGGAGACTTTGCAGCATGAGTTAAAGAGAACCCTTGGCACACTTGTGGATGAAGTGGTCATGTATGGTTGCTGGGGCAAAGGGATATGCTGATAGTCAACAATAAAGCTGTGTAGGTAACAGTAGTTCCCTTAATGTTGAGACTCATTGATCTGCTACAGTCACTTGTGCCAATTCAATTCTCTCAATTCACTAAGGCAGAAATCTACATTGGCAGGCCGCCTTGTTTGTTTGAGTACTTAAATTATTAATTTCTAGGCTATGGACTGTATGTGCTTCACACAAAATAGCAAAAATTCTGCCATATTTCACCATGTTGTCACTATAGCGAACTATTTGTTATGAAATGTAAGATCTTTATCAATTTTTAGAACTGAAAATGTAGCACATGCATAAGCATACTGTAGAAGGCAGTGCATTTGTATTGAAGGAATGCATTTTGCTTGAGTGTGTTGAAAATAGTTGGTACTCTGCATGGTAGATCTTTATAAACATCACAGTACAAATACTTTCAAACATGTTTACTTCTATAAGCTCTTTAAATTACTCAGTTTTGTGCTACATGGGACATTACTGTTTCAGCCTGTGTTTATGCTTAGTCTTAAACCTTGGATTTAATATAACTTTATATTTTGATAATGACAATTAGTTCAGTGAGAAATGCATGTATTTCTTATTAATTGTGTCTGAAAACTGTGTGAAAGAGATGAACACAGAGATTAAGTCTGCAAAGTTATCTCCATTGCTTCATGAAGTTCTGTAGAAGACTTCTACTGTGCTTGAGAAAAGTTCTGCTCTTCTGCTGGAAATTATTTCCCCTTTCCTTTTCATTACTTCTAGGTTCAAAGAGATTAAAAACTCATTTCCAATCAAGGAAAAATAAAATGAAAAAACTTTGTTAAGTTTGTCCGAGACAGCTAAACTGGGAACTGCTTTAGGCATCTTAATTTTAAATTGTTTTATGTTTTTCTGATTTAAATTTGTTCCAGGTGTGTTCTGTCTCAGACAAATATTATTGAGGTTTGAGATGAGCTTTTTAAGCCCCTTCCATGGGAAATTGACTGAGTTCTGAAATCTGTCTGGCGCTGGTTTAATTTCCTTTTCTCCCTTCTTCACTTTTGTAGTATTGTAGTGAAAATGCATCTCTGTTATATCCTACTTTTGAATGCCACCACTCTGGAGATTTTTGAATAGGCAAGTATAATTTTTTCAAAAATAATTAATTGCCTTCTATGAACAATCTAGGTTCCATAATAGCAGCAAGATTTTCATGTTGATATTTCTTACCAGCAACTTCTCTTTCATGACTGTGTTGGTCCTTTGGGACTACAACTTAAACAAATACTGCATTTTCTTTGCTAATTATTAAGTAGCCTTTTCCTCTGTAACTGAATTAAGCTCAACAGCATCTCAAATTTTAGAAAACAATGAGAACATAGAAAACAATGAGGGGAAGATGGAAAGATCCATAAAATACAAGGTGATCTTTTCGACATAGTTTAGGTATATCATATATCACAACAATTGATTGACAGGCACATGATTTAGACTTTCGTATCTCTATGAAAAATGCTGGTAAGTTTATATGACCTTTGAAGTTCAGTACGGTATTTTTTCTTTCCTCCTCTGGTATCAGTTCATTGATATGCAGCAGAGTTGCCCTTTTCTTGTTTAGAAGTAATAATATTTTCACTATACAGTATGCTGCTTCCTGTATATATCATAATTCTTTGGATAAAAAATAATCTGTTGAGACTTCCATTTATCCTTTTGCATAGTACCATAATGTGAATCCTGCTGTTCTGCAGGGGAAATAAACACACAGTAATATGCATATATATGTACATTTCTCATGTTGGAAAGAACCATAAATCTTTTATAAATCATTCTCCTAACCTCTTCTGATCTATGAATAATAATAGGAAATGAGTAGAGTATCATGCACTGTCCAGCTTTTTTCTACTCACTTCAAATCTCTTATTTTCCTTATATATGTATGGCAGTGGCAATACCAGAAAATGTGGCAATGTATTCTTTGGAAGGCATTGATTGAGAACTACCTGTTTTGACAAGTCTTTAGGAAACATTTGACAGCATTGAATTAGGCTCACTCATTTTGCTGCAAAAATAGGAGAGCTTTATGCAATTTTTTTTCTCTTAGTGGAAGAGAGAGGCTTTGTTTCTACTATACAGGCATGTGTGGTAATTAACATGACTTTTGAAGTCATGAAGTATAGACTTCCTAAAGTTCAGTGGGATGAAATACTTTAGTGTCTACTCTGCTGCTGAATGGCTCGGTCTATATGGTGGATCTTGAGAAAGTTCAGATCCTGACTGTGTGTATGTAATATATTAACTGCATACCCACTTCCTTTCAAGATAGCGGTGCTAGAATGGAAACGCTGATAAAAGCAAAATTGAAAGATACTTAAAAAACTAAATGAAATTAAGTATTCCCTCATCATATAAAGTGCTCCCTCCCTCCAAAAATGAAATAATCAAAATAAATGTATTTTCTATTTTGATGAAACTGTTTTCATAGAAGTTCAGTAAAGCATTCTGACTTTTCCTAATTAGCAAATAAATGGTCATCAGAGAAAATTGATCCCTTACCTGTCTTTAGTGGGAGATAAGAGAAGGTATGTAGAAAAGTTTGTTTGATATTTTAATACTTTAAACAATTGTTTATTACACACATGCATATGGTTGGACATACCCCCTTAAACTTTTCAATTTTGGCATTTTCTCTTAGAAGCTAGCTTGTCAGGGTGGCACACAGGAGATTACTGTAGCATGCTGAAATAAAAGAGTCAGAACAAGGCTGTGCTTTGAGATACAGGCAAAGTGTTGCACTAACTTATTGTGCCTCAACTTGTAGCCTTTTCATATATGTCCCTTAGCTTTGTGATAGTGGGGGATCATTTTGATACGTGTGTAGGAGAGAAGTTCAGTATGGATCAGCTACTCTGTAGAGGAGGTTGGTGGGAGTGTGGGGTGTTTAGGGGTGTGAATACAAAAGAAGGGAAAGCTTTTTACAGTGTTGAAAGTTTTCTCTAAATTTGTTTCCTGCTTAGCTGTGGCTTGGACATATGAATGTATAATGTAGGAGTAAGACTGAAGGAGAGTAATTAAAATGTTGGCAGGTTCTTTCAAAGGCTTGTGACAGTGTGTGCGGATCTTCTTTCATTTTTTATGGCACTGGTAATACAACTGAATTTGGAAAAAAAAGGTGCTGTAACAATAGACCACCATCACAGCTTTATGTGGTGAAAGGTACCTTGATGTCTTACTCCAAGTATATATATTTTTCTTTCCTGAACATCTGCTTTGGTGCTATGGTACAATAACATAGTTTGTTTATTTCTTTCCCAAACTGAAAATATTTTTATACTTTTCAGAACACTATACATCCACGGCCATACAAAGTTGGATTTCATGGTCTGGTATACTGCAATTGAAAAAGCAGCAGGTACAGATGGTAATGCATTACAAGATCAGCAACTCAGCAAAAATGATGTTCCTATTATAGTGAACAGTTGCATAGCGTTTGTTACACAGTATGGTAAGTAGAGTGGATTTTATTCAAGCTAAGATCATTTGTACAATACCTAAGTTCTCTCCAGTACCAGATCCTATTGAGTGTGTTTATATATTACTTAAAGTAAAACCACGTCCCTCATTAGCCTTGCCATTCTTTAATGAGGTGGTGCAATACACTGCCACATAGCTGAGAATGGCCAGTTTGGGGAAATACAACTTGGTAATTGCCTTTTAGAGACTCTTTTCTATTTTAAATATTGAGTTCTTTCTTATGAAACTCAGCCTTGGGGTCCACTGCCCCAGTGCAGACAACTCAGCTCAGAAAATAAACTCTGCACACTTGTAAAAGCTGTGGTCTGAACACGTCGTGGAAGCTTGTATTAACTGTGGAGTCGAGTTCAGTCTTAGGCTGCTGTTTTTTCAGTGGAATAACCTAAGAATGTATAGTGGTTGCCATTTATTTAAGTAAATTTTGCCAGCATAATTTTACATGGCATTAAGTTATATGCAGATAACGTTTATGTCCTTTTACTACTCAAATTCACAGAATTACAGAATCACTAGTTTGGAAGAGACCTCCAAGACCATCGAGTCCAACCCAGCCCTAACACCTCAACTAGACTATGGCACTAAGTTCCACATCCAGTCTTTTTTAAATACATCCAAGGGTGGTGACTCCACCAGCTCCCCGGGAAGAGAATTCCAGTACTTTATTATTCTTTCCATGAAAAACTGTTTCCTAATATCCAACCTGTATTTCACTTGGTAAAGCTTAAGACTGTGTCCTCTTGTTCAGTCAGTTGCTGCCTGGAGAAAGAGATCAACCCCACCTGTCTACAGCCACCTTTCAGGGAGCTGTAGAGAGTGATAAGGTCACCTCTGAGTCTCCTTTTCTCCAGGCTAAACATCCCCAGCTCCCTCAGTCGTTCCTCACAGGGCTTGTTTTCCAAGCCCTTCACCAGCTTTGTTGCCTCCTCTGGATGTGCTCAAACGTCTCAAGGTCCTCCCTGAACTGAGGAGGCAGAGCTGGACACAGCACTCAAGGTGTGGCCTGACCAGTGTTGAGTACAGGGGAAGAATGACCTCCCTGCTCCTGCTGGCCACACTATTCCTGATCCAGGCCAGGATGCTGTTGGCCTTCTTGGCCACCAGGGCACACTGCTGGCTCATGTTCAGCTGCTGTCACCAGAACCCCCAGGTCCCTTTCTGCCTGGGCACTGACCAGACACACCATTCCAGCCTATGGTACTGCAAGGGGTTATTGTGGCCAAAGTGCAGCACTCGGCACTTGGACTTATTAAATGTCATCTTATTGGACTCTGCCCATCCATCCAACCATTCCAGGTCTCTCTGCAGAGCCCTCCTACCTCCCAACAGATTGACACATGCTCCCAGCTTAGTGTCATCTGCAAATTTACTAATGAAAGACTCAATACCCTCATCCATGTCATTAATAAAGATGTTGAACAGGGCCGGCCCCAGCACAGACCCCTGAGGGACACCACTGGTGACTGTCCCCAGCTGGAT
>VWZU01006582.1:593637-660766 GCA_013397095.1 Sterrhoptilus dennistouni | reverse complement strand
TTTTTTTTTTTTTTGTGAGATTGGTACATGCATATTAATCCTGTAAAAATCTGTCTTTGGTATAAATGTGTCTGTAACCTCTGTCAGTATGAAAGTACTTGGTTTCTATTTGAGTCATTGATGTTTAACTAAATAACCTTTGGATATGGCAACACTGCATTATTGTAAATAGGGGTATTGGGGTTACACCTAGTGCCTAAAAGTAAGAAAAGAAGCTTTTGCTGAATTATTTTTAATCATTAGCAATAGAAATAATTCAAGTATAATTTACACCATTTAATTCACTAAATTGTTAAAGCAGGGTAATTTTGTCTGCTACTTAGAACAATTTGTGTAGTCTCAATTAAAATTCAGTTTCCTAATGTCTTTTAAATCAATTAAGTCTTTATCAAAAATATGCTTTTCAGGATCAGCATTAGTAGCTGTTAAAATGCTGAATTGAAAGCTGAAGGAATTATTTGTATACATTACTTGTATACAGACGTCTTTTGTATCATTGTAAAGATTCTATCTTTAGCTGTAGTCTACAGAAGACAGATGCTATTGCTGTCTGGGGCTGTTCCTGACAGTGGCACCACAAAGGCTGTACCAAACAAAAGTGCTCGTGGGCATTACAGGAAAGGTGAACTGTAAAAACATTAGACATGATTTCACAGATTTTGAGAGAGTATTTAATTTGACAGGTATATAAGAAAAGTAGGGTTTTGCATAAAGTGCCATCCTCTTTCTAGACATGTAAATGCAGAAATCACCTCTACAAAGATAAATAGCACTGTGCATCTATGCCAAACTTACTCATTTTTAAAAAAACGAAAGTTTTGACTACAATAACATATGCGAAGTAGTCATGACTTTGTTTTAAACTATACATTTTCTTTTAAATTTGACTTTAGTGGTTTTTGTTTTTACGTATAAGAACAGTAGCTGACTGATGTCTTACAGAACATGAGAAAAATCAGGAAAAAGGGTATTTTCTACTAATCTTGAAGCTTTTAAGAATAAAATATTTCAGGGTGGATGAATGCAATAATACTTTGCGTCTTACACTGTGTTCACCTGTAGAGTAATAAAATAAAAGGAGTTTTCTCATTAAAGCAGCTGTCTTTTATGTGTAATGCAATACCTGTCATCAAAACTTCTTCTTTTGAGTGTGCCTTTTGAAAGTACTGTTTTAGGAAGTCCTGAAGAGATTTGGGGTTTTGAAATGCCTGTAAAATACTCTTGAAATAGTCATCCCAGTCTTGCTTATTATTATGATATTTTTCCAAAGAGGTCTAGTTGGGTGTAGGAAGACTTGGCAGTGGTTTTACTAACAAAGTGAGTATGTGTAAAAGATCAGGAAGATTTTGTTATGAAATGCAATGGGTTTGGCAGCCACATATAATTTTCATATAATGATGTGGATTTTTTAAAAGAATTGTTAATTTTACATTCTTTTTTTTTTTCTCTCTTGTATTTTTGTGCCTTAGGTTTAGGTAGCAAGCAAATCTATCTTAAAAATGGTGATTCTTCCAATGTGGCTGAACTGCTGGAAAGCTTCAAAAAAGATGCAAGAAGTGTTAAACTTAGAGCAGGAAAACACCAACTTGAAGATGTGACAGATGTACTGAAAAGTTTTCTTTCTCAAATAGATGATGCACTTCTCACTAAAGAACTTTATCCATTCTGGATCTCTGTGTTAGGTAGTGTATTCAATGGCATTCAATACAATAATGGTTATATGTACATTTTCAGTATCAAATTTGAGGGGGTTGTTAATTTACTTACTGCATGTCAACCTATGTTATTTCATAACTGACAAAACAATGTAGTGAGGAATAAATATTTAGGACGTGGCTGCAATAGAGACACTTTTTATATTGTTCTTTTAAAATTTTAGTTTCTATATTGCAATATTTGCACACTGCAAGAAACAAGGGGTTTCCCTGCCAAACTGTGCTATAAAATTGCAGGCACAGCAGTAGGAGATGCATAGGACATTCAGACAGTACATTAATTCCTGTCGTAATACATTGAAGTAACATAGGTGCATTTACAGTGTGGCACATTTTGTCTTTTAAAAAAGTTATTAAAAGCATATTCCTCTCTGAATTTAGGTAAGTTCAAATATGTGGATGTTGCTTTAATACGAGCCACTAGACTTTCAGGAAATTAAAATATTATCAATATTATACATTTTCGACCTTTAAACTCAATTTCAAAAACTAGAGGAAAAAATCCCAAGAGTTTAATCACTTACCACATTATTCAGCTCATCAGAAACCAGAAAAGGTTCTGAGGCAGTTTAGATTTAACTCACCTCTTTTTAATGGTGTTACAGTGGTTCTCTTTCCTGATATGTACACATGGCTACAATTCTCCTTCAGCTTTACAGCAGAGAATCCTGTCCTGTTAAGTGATATAGAAGGTGGTACTTCTATAAAGACTAAAACATTTAAGGAAATAGATTAGAAGGTCTTTAAACAGTTGTTTTGTTATTTATATTTTTCTTCCAATTACCAAAGAAACCAAAATATAGTCAGTAGATAGTGGACAGCACCATCAATCAGTCAGAAGAGTACTGAGCTTTCTTTTCAGGAACTTGAGAGAAGCAAGGGACTGAGAGGGAAAGGCTAACTAACTAAATGCAATCTACATTAACTTTGCTTATGCCCTGAGCATAAGGGGGCATAAGCAGCACAGGGAGGCAGGCCAGGCTTGAGAGCTGTGCTTGTGTTTCAGATACTGTCATTCCCAAAACTGCCATTGGCCTTGCCATTGTTCTTGGTATGACTTATTTACCAGCCCTTTCCCTTTGCTCTCCTCTAATCAGTCATATATATACTTAGATCTTTAAACTACTCTGTGCCTTCAGACACTTTTCCAGTAAATTTTTGAAATATGAAAAGATCTTTTCCTTTCTCATTGCTGGGAACTCTTAGAAGTACATTTACACTTGTGCATATGCAGTTGCACTCACACTTGTACATGCACAAACTACAGATTAAATATGCTTTGAGAGAAAATGCAATTGCTGTTCTGGGCTTTAGTTTTAAGCAGTGGCAAATGATGCTTGAACATAGAACTGTCCCTCTTTATTCGTGTTTCTGTGAACTAGTGTACAATAACAGACTTTTTTGATAGTATATTGGCAGCATTGCCTTTATGAAGAAGAGGTTGATTTTTTAAATAGTAATTTTCAAAGACTAGATGATGCTGATATAGTTAATGAGAACTGCTGTTGGTTATTAGTGTGCATTGTTATTAATGCTCAATGATTATTATTTTCTGGCAGATACACAGAATGAAAAGGAACGTGTGAGCAAGTACAGCGCTTTTATTCGAAGTCTTCCATCAGTCAATAGAGCAACTTTGGCTGCTTTAATTGAACATCTTTACAGGTCATTGCAAATAATGTATTGTAACAGAAAAAATCTCATAATGTGTTCTCAGTATAACTCTACAATATATAAAATGTGGCTTGTTTCATTAACTAGTAATCATGAAAGCTTATCTAGTTGCAGCAATTAATTACGTTTGAATTCCTTTAATTGATAATGTGTTTTTTCTTTGGTTGTATTTTTAGCAGTAGGTATCTATAAAAATCAATGGATTGGAACAGCCTTACAGGGAGAGAGGGCTGCCAGTAGGGTAGTAGCAGTCCAAGTAGGGTAATTTTTGATGTAGCTTCTTTATGCAATTTCATTTTACTCCAGTCTGCTAGTCTTCCAGAGGATTGTTGCAAATGGTTCTTGAAATTAAAGTATTTTTTTCAGTGAAAATGTCATTCTCCACAATCTGTTTTGCACGTAATAACTTTGAGAATTACCTACCCTTTCTGTTTTTCATCAGTGCTTCATTTTACAGCTGAGTTAGTGCTAGAGAATATCCAAAATACAAAGTTGTTTAAGCACTAAAGGTTATTCCAATATTAAAGAAGGGGCAGAAAATGTAAAAAATATTTGACAGGATGATTCTAAAGGGTCATGGTTAAATAGTACTGGTCTGTACTATATCATCTATTGAACAAGTCAAATTATATTTCTGGTGAATTGCACTGAGTATAGAATGTGTAGATATTTCTCTTTACAGGATGTTGTGTTCAGAAATTGTTACGTAGCCAGGTACATAGCAGATGTAATTTTTAAAATATTTATGTGATTGGTGCCATTATTTGGATAAAGATTGTACTGCATATTATGTTTAAGAACTTTCTATGCATATCCAGTTAGAGATACTAATATGATGTTGCATCTGTTCTGAAAGTAATATGAATTCATGCATTTAACGGCCAAAATGCTGTGGTAGCTTTGCTTTGCCTCTAAAAGAGGGCATGTTATTGAACAACATATGAACAACAGAAAAGTTCTGATATGAAAACTTTACCCTAGGGATAGGAACTAAGAAGGACCTAATTTGTTTCCACATTTTGTTTGATTTTTGATCTCAAGTTTTAGAATATACTTATATTACATAATATAGTGAAGCTTTATTTAGCATTGGTTTGACCTCACCTGGAGCACTGTGTGCAGTTCTGGGGTCTGCAATTGAAGGGTGTTAAGGTGTTTGGATGCATCCAGAGGAAGGCAACAATGCTGGTGAAGAAATCCCCTGTGGGGAGTGGCTGAGGACTCTGGGCTTTTCTACTTCAGTGAAAAGGAGGCTGAGGGGTGGCCTCATTGCTCTGTACAGCTTTCTGAGGAGGGGACGGGGAGAGGGAGGTGCTGATCCCTTCTCCCTGGTATGCGGTGGTAGGGTGCGTGGAAATGGTTCACAGCTGCATCCAGAGAAGTATCAACTTGTCATTACGGAGCATTTCCTTACTAAAAAGGTGGTCAAACATTGCAACAGACTTTTTGGAGGGATGATGGATGATCCAGGCCTGTCAATACTGTTGGACAGTGCCCTTAGCAGCATGCCTTAGCTTTGGGTCAGCCCATAAGCAATCCAGCAGTTGGACTAGGTGATTGTTATAGGTCCTTTCTAACTCAAATATTTTATTCTGGTTTTATTGTTTTCTATTCTAAATAGTTTTGATATTACTTGAAATGAAGTTTGAAAGTTTTCATTTCTGTAGTGAGAAATAAAGAATGTAAAGGAAGACTAAATAAATAAGTAACAGTACATGTTTTCATTTTTTGAAAAAAATGAACCTTTTTTGAAGTGCTCTGCATATTCTGTAAAGGAGCCACAGAAAATCAAAGGAACAATGAAATGTGTTCTAAATATGTTTATTTTTCCTTTAACAGGGTGCAGAAATGTTCCGAAATTAACCAAATGAACCCTCACAATTTAGCCATGGTGTTTTCCTCATGCTTATTTCAAACTAAAGGCCAAACTAGTGAAGAAGTCAATGTAATTGAAGATCTAATTAAAAATTATGTGCAACTTTTTCATGTAGGTATCTTTCTATGTATCCTAACTGCTCAGATGTTATGGATTCAAAAATATAAAAAATCTGCTTTAAAATGGTCTTCCTACGAATTCAACAATCTGAGGATTTACAGAGTTTTGAACTCTAATTCAGTGGATGTGTTACTTGGCCTGCTTTAAATTTTATTTCCCAGCTAGTGTATCCTGTGTAGGAAAGACTGTTTATGGAATGCTGTTAGTTACTGTTTTCCAAAATGATGCTCATTCTCCTTGCCATCAAAAGCTTACTAAATTTAAGAAAATTTTATGATTATGACTATTAAAAATAATGTATATAATTAAAAATTATGGGCCTGATCAAAATTGAAGCATGGAAGGACTTTGTGTTCTTAGTCTCTGTGATCAAGAGACTAAGATTGGTCTCCTAGTCACAGAGACTAAGAGCTGTGATTACAATTTGGTTTTGTTCCTTAGGCCCAGAATTGATGTTAAATCCAATTGGATGGAAAAGTTACAGCTAGCAGCAATTCATAATAGCCATTTTGATTTGGAGTTGACTGTGCCACTATAACATTGCTTTGCAGTTTTTAATTGATTCCTCTCTGTTTCAATATATATTCCATGAAGTCTATAATACTGAGTCCCACCAATGAAGAGCTGTTTCCAACTGTTAGAATATTTTGCATACCTGCTTTTGTGAGAACATGATTGACAGAATTGGCAATTGTTACAGTAATTATGATTAATCACTCCAAAATTATGTATTTATACAGATAAATGAAGACCAAGTCAAACAAATGGACATAGAGAACAGTTTTATTACAAGGTGGAAAGACACTCAGGTAAGTGTCCGGTTAGGCATGAATAAAGGGAGTGAGACCTTAACATCTCTGTACTTAGGTGTGAGTGCTTCTTTGTTCATCACTGAGACAGCATCACCCCAGCTACTGCACAGTTGCTGTCATGCTTGAACCAGGTGCAAGATAAAGTGGCTCAGCTCATGGTCTTGCTCAAGCACCCTCATCAGTTCTACACAGCAGTTTTCCACAGGCTTCCAGTTACAGCTAAAACTAATGATGTGGTGCAATTGAGTGATGTATCAGCAGGACTGTAATCATATAAGTGTCATGGGTAATTGGCGACTTAGGCCTTAAGCAGCAATAATTAAGAATTGTAAAAAATCTTTACATTTAACAAATGATAGTCGGACTTTATTGCATCAAAATCTGTGCATATATGTGGGAAAATCAGTGATGTAGACATTTAATCCTTTGGAATATATAGGTTGCCACAGTACTATTATCTCTGATGATGCAGAGTATTCAGAGAACTACTGAACTGAATTTCTGCTGAATTACTCAAAGTTCACATGTCTGAAATGTCACTGAAGTTCTGTTCCAGGTGGCACTTCATTAGTCGCCTTTCATTTTCTGTCCACCATATACTTATGCCAGCTGTTCCAGTAATTTACATCACATTTTCTCTCCATACAGTTGTTTATATGAGCCCAGTGGAAATCATGTGTCAGCTTCATTCTTATTTCCAACCTTTTTCTGTAATATCATCTGAAAAGCAAATTTTATAACTAAATGTGCTTTTTTGAGTCTGTGCCACTATAATTAAGCAGCTTTCTTCAAAGTAGCTTTGTAATGTTTTTCCTCAGAAATGTTTCCATTCGTTTTCTGTTCTCAAAGGCTAAACTAACTTAAAAGTTGCTGTTTTTCAGGATGTTAATGTTCTTTAAAATTCAGCACTGCCAATTATTTTTCTGTAGGAATGTAATCGTAGCTTCTGGAAATTGGTCAAAATGTATCCCAAACCTCAACTGCTTATGTGTGTGTATATATATATATATGTTTCTATATGCTTTTCTTAACCTGTTCCTGTGTTTGTAGTGATATATAAATAAGTAGCATCACTATCAGTGCCATTCTCAAAAATGAAGACACAAGTTATCTTAGTGTTAATTTGATTATTAATTATTTATATTTGCCTGTTAATAGTATGGTACACCTTCTGATAGGTCTCTGTTTCTGCCTTTTCTTCCTATGCTCTGATCATCACTTATTTTGTAGGAAACATTTTTTGGCACTGGATTGAGATGAATTGCAATCTTGTGAAGATGCTTATGACTATACTAAAAGGGAATTAGAGCAGGCAAAATGTGAGACATTTTTATCTTTAGAAAAATAAAGTAATTTTTCATCCATGAAGATAATTTTATTGCCCTAGATGAGCAAACCTAGTTAAAATGGAAAATATTACATCCCTTCTCATAAATCATACGTTTCCCCATGGTCATAAAATGTTGGATTTACTGCCTTTCTAATTTCTTTCTGAGTTTTATGTTGTTAGACATTCTTAAATAACATTTGTTAGTATTGAGTATATGAGACTATTATGTGTCATAAATTTGCTTTATCTGATTATTCCACATTAGCATTGTGTACAAAATCTAGCCTTCACTCCAACAAATCTGAAGAGCTGCATTTAACAGAGCTTGATATCAAGAGCATTTGTTTTAATTCCTTCTTTAATTAGGTCATGACAAGTTTTCATTGTGATTAAGAATCATACAGTATTTGTAGTAATGAATTTTTATTTTCTTGATATGGACATATGGCTATGTGGCTGAAATAGCCTGTTATCTGTAGTTTTTCATCTCACTTTTTAACTAAGTCATTTTGGGGTTATAGTCCTTTTCCATTATTTTAAATTCTGTTAATCTGTTTTGATTCTGAAGTTTTGAGCCTGACTAATCTCCAAATTAGAGTTAGGCTTCTGGCAGTTTAAGATATTGAGATACACTCATGTCTTAGACTTTGTAGTCTTAAATTTAAATTTAAAATTTCCACTTATGCCATGTCACCCTTAGTTTTCCTGCTCTTGAATGTATGTTTGTAAGTTAATGGTAATTTTGTTTGATATGATTCTGTTGGATTTAATAATTATTTATTTATTATTATATGGTTTGGATTTTTCTCCTGAATCAGTGAATAAGTATTTTTTCCTTATACTAGTTAAATAATTATCCTTTATTGATTTAAAATGTTAATTTTTAACAATTAATTTAAAAAAAAATTGTTTCTTTTTAGGTTTCCCAGGCTGGAGATTTGCTTATTGAAGTTTATGTGGAAAGAAAGGAGCCAGACTGTAGTATAATAATCAGGGTTAGTGTATAAAAATGATACAGTGATTTTATGAAGCTCTTTTTCTTGGAGTTTATCAGGTTTATTTTAATACTTGTTTTTGTATAAGTACACAATGAAAGTATGAATTTATGTTTATCAGTATTCTTTAAAATATTTTGTTTTAGAATTTGCTGTGTTGTATAAGTGATGTAGACTGATTCTTATGAATTTTTGCATTTTTAAGAAAAATTTCAAGAAAAATGGTACAATTTTTAAGCAGAGATGTCCTGCTTTAGTTTTACTGTAGTATACAACAGTGTAAATTCTCCCAACTCCACATGTGCAACACGAGCATTAACAAGTACACAATGAATGTTGGTTTTATTTGATAGTTCAGGCCATCAAAATGACATTCCTCCTTTCTTTTTCCTCAGTGGCTTTCTTCTTTCTTTGAGTGTTAAACCAAAACATGTTCGTAACTATAATAGATATTTTTGAGGTTTCTATTTCATAGTGTATTTAAACACTTGCATCTCCATGTAATAGTGTTCTGGGGCTTTTTTGTTACACATCTCTTGTTTTGTTTCCTTTTTAGTTCTGTTCAACATATGACTCTCAGTTTTGTTTGTACACATATATAGAGTTTGTGGTATACACAAATAGACATATGCACACAAAACATGCTTTCTAAAATAGGAATAAAAATGGGAATATACGTTGCTAAGATTAAAATAAAATGGTGTTTTTTCAATATTTATCTTCCCATACCCAAGAAAATATATCAAAGTTGGGGGTTTTTTTCCCCAAATTTTTCTGGGTTAGAGAAAAGGAATTTATAGCTACCAAGTTAACGGTCATCTTAAAAATATAACCTAATCTCATGGAACAAAATAAGGAAAGCCTGCTGGAATCTGATAGATACTTTATGGGTTTCCAGCTCATATATATATATGGCATTTTTTTTTCCCCTTAGGGCAATTGCAAGGAGGAAAACTTTGAAAAAATATATCAGAGATCAGTAGTTAAAATGTATTATAAACTGACTCATTTTGTATTACAGGTATCACCTTTGATGGAAGCCGAGGAATTAACTAATGATGTTTTAGGAATCAAAAACATTGTCCCTAGCAAAGATGATATCTGGGCTGCTTTTGAAGTACTTGAAAATGGAGAATTAGGTTAGTGATACTAAAATTTATGCATGTCAATTAGCTGTTATTATTTTAATTTTTCAATACTTCATATCACCAAAAGCTTAGTTAAAGACTTTATGGAAACAAAAAAATAGCCTTCATACCAATGTTTTACATTTGGTTGTTGTGGCATCTGCATGACTTCTTTCTTCACTTTGCCAGAAATGATGTGTTGAATTGTAAATTGCTTATAAATTAGGGGCTAAGAAGGTGTTCTTTATATTACAGTGCTTCTCAGTTCATTAATCATAAGCTATAGAAAACTAGGTCTTACCAATAAGTCTTAGAGGAAAAGCCTATTTTCATAAGAATGTCAGCACTTGATTTTATAAGCAGTTGATTTTATAAGCTTTTCAAAAAATTAAGTGAGAAAATACTTCATACATAGGAGAAAGAATCTTCTCTATTTTGTTTATTCAAATATTTAATGTACCTAGGTGAAAAAAGGAGGCATAAAGTATGTAATTCTATATACACTTTAAAGTGTGTTTTGGCAAGTGCCATTAGGGTGCATCTAGCAGAATCTTGAAAAACTTGGTTGAAATATGGTTCTGCTGCCTACAAAAGCAAATGTCAAATGGCCACAATATTAGTGAATGGTAAAGATGTTTTAACATTGGGAATACTTTATAAATGCTGGAGCATGTTTTAAATGCTGAAGAATTTTATTGTTAGAGGTTCCTAAAATAACATAAAGTAATAGGAATTTTTTAAATTAAAACATATTTTGATGAATATTCCTTAAGGTAATCTTGGGGAATTTTTGAAGAATATGTGAGACAGAAATATGCAACATCTATTGGCATTTTCTAGTAAGTTGCTGCTTTTAACTATTCTCATGTTACAGAAGACTGTGGACTTGTTTATTTCTATAGTGAAAATACCTATTTTAAAGTAAAAAAAAAGAAAAAGAAAGTGGACAAAATAAGATTATTGAATATTATTCTAATATGTTTTGATTAGTTTTGTTGTACTTGATTTTCAGATGTGGTTACAATAATTCCGTCAGTTTTATTAATATTATTTTTGTACTCAGTCTTGAGCCTGGCAGTATAAAAAACTAGAATGGAAGTATATTCTCCCTTTCAACTTAAAATAAATTATCCTGAGCCCTCTTCACATCTTACATCTGACAGGTGATGCTGTACTGAGTTGTAACACAGTGTTCATTTCTAATTTCATAGATGTGAGTGACAACAGAAAAAGAATGCTAACATCTTTAAAACACCTTTAGAAGAGTCCTGATAATTCCTACAAGTGCAGTACGAATCACATTTCTTTGGACTAAATAATGGAAAAAAATTTGAATTTTATTTTCCTAAACTTGATATATGATACTTACAGGAATGTAGAAACTAAACTAGATACGGCCAAGAGAACATAAAAGTAGATAAACAGATAGACCCCACAACAGCTTCTTGTGGTATTTAGATGCAACAACTAATATTTTAATGGGGTTTCAAAATGATATCTGAGCTAATGACTATGGAAGGCAAACAAAATTAAGCTAAGAATGAGACACTACAGGCCCTACAAAGCACATTAAATATGGGCAAGACATTTGAATGTACCCTACTGAAAGAAGAGTTTCCAACACAAAGTGGAAATGGCACACCAGTGTTTTAAATCCAAAACAACCAACCAAAAAGTAAACTAAATTAAGTCCTAATTCATCACCTGACTCCTGTTAGTAAAGACTGTGTTGATGAAATGTCTTCTTCATGGATCCCTTTGTGGAAGAATCAGTGCACGAGGACAAGTGAATTATTGTTTCAAAATAAAAATAATGTTGTGGTAAAGAGACACTCAGGTAGACTGCTATGATCCTATGGCTGAAACTAACAGGTTTGCAGAGGGTGGGAACACAGAGAAAATTAGTTCTATAGTCTTTGGTTCAAATGTGACACCCTAGAACTAAAAGCCTACTTGAGTCTTTGCTACTGCAAGTTGATTCTGTTACTGTCATTTGACAAACACCATCTGAGGCATTCACAAATTAGTTGAGATTCTGACACATATTGACAGAAAGAAGTTTGCATATTTGTTTCAAATGTACATCAGTAATCACAGTATCTTTCTGATAAAAATTAATTTTCTTCTTTTTTACTGCTGTGGTCTGCTACCTGTCCAGTGCATGGTGGTATTCTGCTTGTTGTACTCAACCCTGAATTTTTTTTTACTCTTTAAATTTTTATTTTACATTTTAATATATAGTGTCAGGAAAACAACCCCTGAGAAAGCAAGAAAATTATAATCATATTTTCCAGAAAGTAATTTTCTACTAAAAGTTAATGTTTAAGGTGAAAATGACTGGTTTAGGATATTTACTAGCATATGATGACCTAAATGAAAAAAAGGGTAATTGAATGTATGTGTTGACTGCTTGCCATCAAAATACTGGAATTGCAATATTAAAAAATCAGCTAAATTATTTGCATATAGAAAAGTTGCAATAATTGATGATTTTATCAAACCTAATGCAGAATATTTAATACCATATGCTTTTACAAAATAAGGTGTATATATTTTTTTAATAATATGTGATTGATGGATAGTTTGCAAATGAGGTGTGTTGCCAAAAAAATAGCTAATGGTTTTCAGCATGATGATTTATGTACCATGTAATCCATGATGACAGATGGTCTTAAATGTAACTATAAATAAAACAGTAGGTGTTTACTGTGGGAGTGCTGGTGTTCTAGGAAGATGTGGTGATTTTCCAGTCTCCTGCCTTTGATTTGCAATGTTCTTCTCCTTAAAGTGGATTTTCTCTCTTGTACAAAGGCATCAAGTGTTTAAGCTTTATCACATGAGAGTCCACAGCTACCCAAAAGTTTAGAAGTTTGACCATTTAAAACAAAAGGGCCAGAGGAAGGGTGTTAATAAGGTAGGGCTGGAGCTGCTCTCTACAGAATGGTATTCTTGTCAGGCTGCTTTGATGTCATGTCTAAATAATAAAATATTTATATGGGTGGTATCAAAGCTCTACAGGTAGTGTAGATTTTTTTTGCATCCTGAAATAGCAGTGATTTTTTCTGTCACTTAAGTGTATTATTTGTGGCTGCTGCTTTCTGAGGCTCTAGTGTTCAGGTGTTCTAGAAAATATGTTCTGCTAGACTGTAGTGCTGGAGAGTCCCAAAGCAGCTGTTGACATTTCATATTCATCTACCATAGCAAGAATGAAAAATGAGATTATGGCTGCATACTTTGCCCTTCAGTACTCAAGGGACATGGCTAGACTGTGACCCAACATGACAGTGTCACAGAGGTGTGACTTTTCAGGAGCCATACCCAGCTCTTCTAAAGGCCTGACCCACATAGATTGATATGCAAATGGAACACAGATATTTTGGAAAAATCTCTCTTTGGAGATAAAATGACATTTAAACCCACAAAGCCATTGATAAGGCTTTTGTGAGTTGCAGCAGGTGCTTGCTGCTGAGCAGGTGAAAGCCTTCAGGGATGTTACTGTGTCTTTCCCCACTCACACATCAGTGTTGGATTAGGCTGTGCTGTTCATGTGACACTCAGATTTCTGCTGGATCTGGTAATGCAGATTTAGGGACTATTCGCAAGATCTTTTCTGACTTCATTTGGTAGGTGGACTGGGGTTTGTGTGGAGTACTGACTGGGCTTTCTTATCACTGCAGTTTTTAAATTCTGTGTAGGTCTCAGAGTTTCTCTTCTAGGGTGGATGATGCCTATCAAAAATGTGTGTTTGAGCATTCGGAGTTTTGGAGTGCACACATACAGTCTAGCTATACCTTCAGTGGTAGTTTAATCATGCTGCACTTTTTGTACAAGATTGAAATACACAGGTGCAAGTTTGGATATTCCCTAACCACAGCAACAGGGAGACCTAGTAACACCACATACTTTCTCCTCTAGTAAAAAGAATCTAATGAAGCTGAGAGTCTGTTTCAGTCTGCTTTGATCAATAACAGACAGTATAATCCATACCACTTGGAGGCATTTTTTTCACTATGATCACTCCAAATTCTTTGGTCCTTTGATTGCAGAGAATTGGTAGCTATGATGTTTTATTTTTGTATTGAGCATAGGTCAGTAAGGCACAGTATAGCTGAAGGCCTCAGTTCTGTTTGATCATATTTAGGCATGCCTTGTAATAGGTCTTAACTTTTGCATTTAGTTTGAAAGCAGTGCTTTAGTGTCTTTACATTAAAAATGTAACAATACAAAGGAGTCACTGAACATTTGGCTATGACTTGTTTAATTTTATATTTATTACCTGTGCAAACATTGCCAGCAAAGCATTGTCAATGAAGTGCCTAATTGTCCTATTTTGAAAGCAGTATTTTTCTTCTTTAGCTCAAAGTCAATGAGACCTTGTTGTGTATGTAACAAATACAAATGTAAAGCAAATGTAACTTGTGAGGGCCTCCAATATTGTTGGGTTTTCTCTTTTATTTTAATTCTAGTTTTTTGTGTTTTGTTTCTTTGGCATTTTTCAGAACGTCCTCTGCATTATACAGAGAATGTACTAGAACAAGTTCTTCACTGGAGTTCACTATCAGAGCCTGGCACTGCATATCTAATAATAAAGAGATTTCTAACAGCAGACATGGTGAATCTCTACAGTGGTATGTAATTTTTTTTTTTAACTTAGATATTTTACATAAAAATATGAGGATAGGAAATGTTCTCAGTGGAGCAAAGTGTCCCAGAACAACTGAATTACTGCTACTTCATAAAAATTACAGATTTACAGAGGGTTGTGGTGACTCCCTGTGAAAACAGATTATGGATGTTTGATTCTACAAATTGTAAGCTCTCCTATTAAAATATAAAACTGTACAGAAATTCTGCAGTCAGTTCACACTTTGTGAACTTCTGCTGTGAAGCTTGAAACTGCTGTTATCTAAGACTTATTATTTGACTTTATTTATATAACTATGGTATAATAATAGAAATTACTATTATCTAATTTGATGCCTTCAAACTACAAAATTAATTTAACGGAATCATGGAATCTTCTGAGTTGGAAGGGACTCAGAAGGATCATCAAAGTCCATCTCCTCTCTTTACACAGGACAGCCCCAGGAATAACATCATGTGCCTGTGAGCATTGTCCAAACACTTCTTGAACTCAGCCCGGTGCTGTGACCACTTCCGTGGGGAGCCTTTTCCAGTGCCTACCCACCCTCTGGGGGAAGCTTTCCTGATATCCAGCCTAAACTTCCCTTATACGACTTCAGACCACTCTGTTATCCTGACACTGGTCACCTCCAAGAAAAGATCAATGTTTGCCCCTGTCCCTCCCCTCACAAGGAAGTTTTTGACTGCAGTGAGGTCTCCTCTCAGTCTCCTCCCGGCTGAACAGATGAAGTGCCCTCAGCCACTCCTTATACTTGAGGGCTTCTCCTCAAGGCCCTTCAACATCTTTGTTGCCCTCATTTGAACACTCTCTAATAGTTTCATAGCTTTCTTACACTGTGGTGCACAAAACTGCACACAGTATTCATGGTGACTCCCTCCAGTGCAGAGTAGAGCAGGAAAATCCCCACCCTTGCCTGGCTGGCCATGCTGTACTGATGCACCCCAGGACAGGGATGTCCCTCCTGGCTGCTAGGGCACTGCTGACTATTGTTCAACTTCTTGTGGACCAGGACCCCCAGGTCCCTTTCCATATCACTGCTTCCCATCATCTCATTCCCCAGTCTGTCTGTACAGCCAGGGTTGGCCCATCCCAGGTGACATACTGATTTGAATGACATACTCAAGCAACTGAATAATTGGGAGAGTATGTGGCCTTTAAAAGGGAACTGACACTTAAAACATAGATCAAGTATATAGTGAAAATATACGGTTTACACATTACCCCAGTATTTTTATTTATTTTTTTTTTCCCCACATAATACCTGGCTTTAAGTCTCCTGTGTAATACGTATTATCTGCTTTGCAAGAAGTGGAAGTTTAGGAGTTCAAAAATTATACCCTGTTTTCAAGCAGTTGAAATCCTGGAAGGCAACAAAAATGGCGAAAGGCCTTGAGGAGAAGCCCTCAAGTATAAAAGGAGTGGCTGAGGTCACTTGGTGTGTTCAGCCTGGAAGAGCTAGCATTGTATAATGTGTGATGGTAACACATGATGCCTGGCTTAATGTTCATCTTTTTTTATTTAATGACTCATTCAAATATATCTATCTTTTCCTCTCTTTCTCATACTTGGAAATGTTAATCTTTCCATTCCCTATTTCTTGTTTTGATATCAAGAAGTAAAATTTATGCTGCTATGCTTATTCTCCTGAAAGTAATGGCCTTCTCCCACCGTGCTTTATTCCTGTAAAAGCGTATTTCATGAATGTGGATGAACCTGAACAAGTGTTCTGTTCATGACTTTTATGGTTGGATTTCACTGTCAGTAAATGTGTGATAGCAGATCATGAATGGAGAGAAATGGCCTACTTCATTAAAAGCTTGATATATGAACTCCTGTCACCTCACTAGGTATGTGCAGAGATATTATCAGAAAAAGGAATGGGTTATGAGGATTGAGTGAGTCGCTGCTCTGTGAAACACATTAGGCTAGCGTCAATTTACAAAATATAGTAAAGGAGAGATTGCCGCTATTTGCACTCCTTCCTGTCTCCTAGATTTGTTCTCCCAGCCTATCACAGTAATTGTTTGCATCAGTTCCATTCAGTTTGATCTTTTGATCAAACTGGTTTTTAACTGTTTCCATTTATTCATGTTTTTATGTTTGTTACAGAATAATTAAAACCTTTTCAAATAAATCATACTGGTTTTCTCAGTAGTTTGAAAAGAAAATTCTGCCATGTTGTGGACTTACAGTGTTGATGACTGCAAACTCCACATGGCGGAGTAATCTTGTGAATCCATCACTGCATAGTGTCAGAATGAGAATATATTCAGAACAAAGTCATTGGGGAAGAGATGTTCCTAGTGTTTAGGGTTCAAGGCACTTATGGTTGTGGTGGGGCTCTCCATCTCGAATAGCACAAGAAATAACTGCTAGCTTGAAGGAAGAAAGGGGGACTTCAATCTTTTCTGTCTCACACTCTGTACGTGGATAACTCCTTGTCATGGAATAATAGGGCTGAGGCCAGATGTCCCACAACTATGATTTGAAGTACGCTTTTTAGTAATGGATTCAGCCCATATAAATGGGCAACTGGGTGAATGGATGTCCTACTATGCAGTAAAATTAATAGGACTGTGATCATATAGTGTTTATAATTTAATTCCATGAATATTCCTTGCTTCCCTGATTTATGTAATAATGTTAAAGACTAATTATTATATTCCTGACTTTTTTTTTTCTGTTAAAGGAAGTACCTACACTTAGCTAAAAGTAATAGGTGGTGAAAGCCAACATATGGCATAAGTAGTAGGCTTCTAGTGTTTGGGGAAAAAGGAATTATTAGCCCTGTTAATCAGGCTCCCTCTTTAAGGTGAAATGGTGTTCAGTGGAGGAGAAGGCTACATCTGCCTACCTCCTCTCCTCATATCCACAGTTTGCTTCCGGCACTATTTACCTCAGGGAGAAAAGAATACCTCAGAATTCTGCTGAGTTCTGTTTGTCATAAAGACAATAGGAATTACTGTCTTTTCATTTGTTCTTCCTCACTTTAATTATTAAAGTGCCATTTAAGTTTGAGTTTCAGTTTATATGCATGAGTCACAGCAGCATGGCAATGACTAATTAGTGTTCAGAAGTTTTTGCTGGGGAAGGGAACTTACTGGGAAAAGCTGATAAAGCAGTGATAAAATATATGTATATTGAGTGGAATAGGAAACCTAAAAATACCTAGAAGTGGTGGTGCAGTAGTTTATATGTGCTAGTAATACTTCTATATGTACTAGTAATACTTCTTTGCATTATTTTATTTAGGATTTTAAATTGCTGAGAATGCACTGAGAAATCTTTAACACTGAAAGCCTTTGATAGCACTGGTATTTTTCTTTTTTAAATAAAAACTTTTTCAGTACGAAGTTAAAAGCTTTATAAGCTTGACTGCAAAGTTACTGTTTGGATTTGTGTGGGAGGTGGCATTTTGTTTGCGTTTTTAATTAATTTTACTGAATATATGCGAGTTTATGTGTATTTTAACACATAAAAACCCAGAAAAATCTAGTCAGACTCGTGGTAAAATCAGAACTTTATTGGAACGTTTTGCTTCTTTTATATCCATGTCACACTCTGGGGTTTAACTACACATTATATGCTGAAAACATTATTCCAATTCAAGTTTGTTGGTAGATTTTTTGCATGTTATCATAGAACTGAAGAAGAGAAGACCTTTTTCCCATCAGTAATTAAAATAATAATGGCATATATATTTAAGAATGCCTTGCTTATGACTTTAGAATATATGAATAAGAAATATGCATTGAAGTGTAATATAGAGTATATATATGTGTGTATTTATATAATATAATTAATATAATTATTTATATATATATATATATATAGCATAATACCAAATTAATTTTACCAATGCAGTTTTAGGGGTTTTATAAGAATTAATAATTAAAAACTAGGAACTTCCACTGTTGTAAAATCTTCTAAACAAAATACTTTTTTTTCTTGGCAGAGAAAAATGAGAAAGGTAGCGTGAAAGCAGGCAATCTGAAGTACAAGGAAGAACCATCAAAACTACTGTCTGGAAACAAATTTCAAGACCGTTATTTTGTGTTACGGGAAGGAAACTTGCTTCTGTATAAGGATATGAAGGTACAACAGACAAGCTCTCCAACAAACTTTGCATTAAGCTTTTTTTTTTTTTTGTATGAAAATGAAAGCAAAGAGATGAGCATTTCTCATATTAAATGGCAACTTCTAGAACCTGTGCTTGATGTGTAAGATTTTTGTCTTGATGTTTCACAGGTGTGTTAGTAGAAGGAGTTTTTGTGTGTTTTTCAATTAGCTATTGTAGTTATGCATTAATATAAGCTTTAAAAATTAAAAATAGAACAATGGATGCTTTGTGCTGACACTAAATTATTTGAAAACCTGCTGTAGAGAGCTGCAGCAGAAGTAATATGGAACTTAAATGACTGCATGCAATTTTTTTCTTGATATTTCACATAAAGCCCTTAACTCTCAACACACTAGGAAAACATTTCCCTGCTTCCCAAAAACAATCTCCAGATGTATTCTCAGTCCCCTAAAAACTAGTATTGATAATTAGGTTAGATATACCTCAGAATTCCATAGAAGTGAATTTAGTCATAATTAATATCAGGAAGGGTTCAATTTTAAATATTTCATGGGAGTTTTCTTAAAACAGGGTGTTTGAGTATTTATGTATAAAGCCAAATAATATTAATCATGAACTATGTTTTCACTTTAGTTTCTATAATTTCTGGTTAAAAAAAAAAATTGGAGTTTCAAGTGCTTTTGTTTTTGCTATCTGCTGATTTTTTTCTCTTCCGAAAAACAGAGATGTATATTGCTGACCTTACTGAACTACTTTTATAAGACATATCCCTTGCTCACATGAGCTAATGCACTGTGTCTTCTTGTGAAACTGTGGATACAATCTTAATTAGGATGATCCCAGAACGTCAAAAATAGCATCTTGTAATTTAGTGCTAAAACTCAGATTGGCACATATTTGAGAATAAATTAATATGTCCATAAAACCTTAATTAGTATCTCGGAAAGACTTTGACGGGATCGTTGTTCCACTTTATAATCTCCTTTTTTAAGCCATTCTAATTTATAAAACATTGAATTCCCCAACTCAGGAGGCACTTTGAACACGTATTTTTAAATGGCAGTTGTTTTTTTTTTTTAATGCAAATGGCAATACCATTCTGATCAAATAGTATGAGTTTGTTTTACTTGCTTTTGAGAGATATTAATCTATCATGAATAATCTTGGTTTAATTTTAGTCATATTTAGAAATGAATAGTAGGAAAGCTTGACATTGCAGATGGAAAGTTGTAGTTAATAAGACCACATGTACTAATTAATTTATAAATTCTCATTAACAGCAAATTAACTTTGTATGTGCAGGTGGAGATACATTCTGTTCAATGTTTCTCTTGTTCAAGAGCAATTATCAAAAACATTGAAAGTTTCCATGAATACTGTATGCTAAATTACTATATTGTGCTAATTGACTGAAATAATTTACCCCTTTAATGTTCTGTTGCTAAGAGATAAGCTCACAGACAAAGAAATGGCTCCCTTAAGGTGCATTACTGTGAGAAGTATGCCGTTGTTTAACTTAATAGTACGTTCTGCAGGGGTATTTTTCATCCTAGCAGTACCCTTCTTTTGAACAGGAAGTTACACAAGAATACCAACCATAAAACTGATGTGTGTTTTGTTGTTTTCTTAAGCTCTCTTAAGTGTCTCTTTTCCCCCACACTGGAGTGTTAGAAATTGAAAGCTGCAGAATGCGAAATTGAGAATCCAGGGACAGTAAACACTAGAGAGTAGCTTTGTGTACTGGGATTATAAGATTTGTTAAGTTGTTTGGTGTATTTTTTTCTAAATTGAAAGCTGACACACTTGACCTAAAAGTACTAAAGGAATGCTTTTGTGTTGTGTTAAACATTAGTTTTTCTCTGTAATAGTGTACATTTATTGTTTCCTTTCAGCACTTCATCTTCAAGTCCATTCAGTTCTCATACCTAGTGTGAATGTATGTCTGCTGTAGATTGAGTAAAGGTAGTTTGTTTGAGAAGGAGCAAGCAAGGAACATCAGGAGGTCCTTGTCTAACTTCCTGTGCACAGCAGGGACAGCAGCCAGGTCAGGGCATGATGTGCATGGCTTTCATCAGTTAAAGTCTTTGAAAACCCCAAGGACAGATTGCACAACCTTTCTGGGCAGGCTGTTGCAGTACCTGACTGTCCTCATGGGGGGAAAATTTGTCTGTGCTTAGATGTAGTCTTCTCACAATATAAAAAGCCTCACTTGGTCTGCTTCGTAACTTCCCTGTAGGTTCTGGGGCCTGCTGTTAAGTCAGCCTCTCCTCCAGGGCAAGTGCTTCAGCCCCCAGATGGCTTGGTGGGTCTCCCTTTTGAACCCTCTCGATTAGTGATTCTCTTTTTTCTCTCAGGGACCCAAAATAAGCAGTCACACAAGCCATGAGGAAAGTAGGAGAATCACTCTCCTCCACCTACTCATTGCGCTTCTACTAACTCAGGGCAATGAGACCAGCTTTTCTGTTAGGATACTCTTCCTGTTTGTGCCCAGCTTGGCACCTACCTGCATGCTCAGGTCCCTGTCAGCAGAACTGCCTCCCACTCTCTATCACCAAAGGGGTTTTTCCCTTCTCCTGTGCAGGAGTTTGTATATATCATAGTTAAATTTAATGAGATTCCTGTTGTCCCATTTCTTTGTCCTGTATAGGTTCCTCTGAAAGTCCTAATACTGGTGTTCTCCAGAAACCAGGTGGATTGCTTCTGTCTCACTGGGCTGCCCTTTCTGAAGATACCAGGGAGAACAAAGCCCTGCCCTCCTCATCCCCTGTCCCATAAGAGTCAGGATATGTTATGCAGAGACTTCTGTGGATTGTTCGAAGACATCACTTGCCTTTTTTTCATCCTGATTTAGCAGCCCCAGTGGCCTAATGGATGAAGCACTGGCTAAACCAGGGATTGTGGGTTTGAGTCAGTCACCATAGCTTCACCAGGGGCAACTTCTGCCTGACCAACCTAGTGGCCTTCTGTGATGAATTGACTGTGTCAGTAGACAGGGGAAGAGTTGTAGGTGCCATTTATCTGAAATACTGTAAAGCCTTTGACATGCTCCCTCATGATATTATTTTCTCTAAATTGGAGAGGGATGGAATTGATAAGTAGATTGTTAGATGGATAAGAAAGTGGTTGGATGGTCACATCCAGATGGTAGTGATCAATGGCTCAGAGTCACTGTGGACATCAGTGATGTGGTGTCCCTCAGAGGTCCTTACTGGGACTGATGCTACTTAATATATTCATTAATGGTACATTAATGAAGGAGGGATTGAGGGCATCTTCAGCAAATTTTCAGATGACATCAAGATGGGGGTGTGGTTGATAACACCTTGGGGACAGGATGCTGTCCAGAAGGGCCTAGACAAGCATGAAAATTAAGGCCATGGGAATATCAGAAGGTTTAACAAGATCAAGTGCAAGGCATTGTACCTTGTTTGGGTCAACTAAGGATATCAACACAGGCTGGGAGATGAAGAGATCCAGAGCAGCCCTGCCAAGAACTCAGGAGTGCTGATAGATGAGAGGCTGGACATGACCCAGCCCTGGGCACTCACAGCCTAGAAAGCCAAACGTGTCCTGGGCTGCATCCAGAGCCCCGTGGGCAGCAGGGCCAGGGAGGGGATTCTGCCCCTCTGCTCTGCTCTGCTGAGACCCACCTGCAGGGCTGCATCCAGCTCTGGGTCCCAGCCCAGGAAGGACATGGACCTGTTGGAGCAAGTCCAAGGGAGGCTAACAGAGAGAGGAGAGGTGAAAGAAGGAAGCCTATGAAGGAAGGCTGAGAGAACTGGGTTTGTTCAGCCTGGAAAAGAGGCCTGTGGCCTTCTAGTACCTGAAAGGAGCCTAGAAGAAAGATGGAAAGGAATGTTTTAGAAGAGTATAATGCAACAGGACACAGGGAATGCCTTCAAATTGCGAGTAGGTTTAGATTGGATATTAGGAAAAAAACTTTATTTGCGAGGGTGGTGAGGCACTGGAATAGGTTGCCCAGAAAAGCTGTGGATGCCCTGTCACTGGAAATGTTCAAGGCCAGGCTGGATGGGGCTCTGAGCAACCTGGTCTAGGAAAAAATGTTCCTGTTCATGGCAAGAGGGTTGGAACTAGATAACCTTTAAAATCTCTTCCAACCCAAACCATTCTCTGATCTGAAGAAAATTCTCACCATTCCATTGGAATGTTATTTACTTTGGACAAAGTTATTTAACAGAGGGTAATCCCATCTTCCTGTCTCTCTTAAGAGTTTGTGTTTACATATAGCACCACAACTTCATTATTCTAATTGTGTTACAGTTTTGTGATTTCGTGTGAACCTTAAGTTCTTAATCAGTCTGCTTCCCGTAAAAGTGATTGATACACTTTGTTAATGGCAAAGAAAGAGACAAAATATTTTAATGATCTGCTAGAAAAGAGGTGCACTCCATGAAAGAAACTGAACTGTGAAATCAGTCATGTGGCATTTTCTCTTTGGCACATTCCTGATACAATAATTAAAATCTTACTTTATTTGCAGGCTAGCAAACCTGAAAAAGTGCTGCCTGTCAATTCTCTGAAGCTTTATCTTGGAGTGAAAAAGAAAATGAAGCCACCAACAAAGTAAGAATAGAAAAGAAAATTAACAGTGTGTAAAAAGTATTGTAGTATCATCAATAAAGGGTAGCATAGAACATTGTGGAACACAGGAAAATCAAGAAGCCTATAGTAGTATGCTGAATTAAATTATCCCCTGTAATATTATTTGTTCTGTTCCTATATCTGTTTTCATGTTCCATGTTAACTAATCTGTGCTAGGAAATTACTTTATTGATTGGCTTTTCACAATTTAAAGTGCATTTATTACCTCTTGTGAATATGGTCTTTCCTAGCTCACTTTGTTTTGTGGTATATGTCCTGCATGCCATTGGTGGACACACTTCCTTGTACTAAGTAAAAGTAGAGAAAAGAAAACCAGCTAGTCATGGGCCTTACTGACAGTTCCTGTTGTTCAGCAGAGGATTTTCCTTTTTCAGAATCTTTGTTATTTTGATCTTTCTCCTAGCTGAGGACGACAGTGCCCTTTACAAACATCAGTGACTATTTCTCAGGGAAAGAGCAGTGAAAAATGACACCTGTTTTTCTCAGATGTTTCCAGTTCTTGTTCAGTCAAAGCTTTGAGATATTGAGACAATGCGCATAGGATTTTATCCCAGAGGGAGTCTAGGTTGGCTGTAGCCTTTAAACTGATCTGCTTGAACTTTTCCTTTACAGTTGGCAAATCAAAACACCCCAAAAATGTCTGAATTTCAAAGCTTAGCCATGTTAAAGAAAATGTTGGTGGCTTTTTTTTTTTTTTTTTTGAGTATGAGATTAGTCCAAAACAGGAGTAAAAAGTTAATGTAAATGAGTCTTTGCAGTTTGGTTTTGGTTTTTTTTCTTTAATCTTGAGGTTTAGTTTTTAGTCTAGTTTCAAAATCAGACCTTACCAAGTCCCTTCTGGATCTCCAGAAGCATCTGTTTCACCTCAGAGGCTTAATTGGGCACTCCACTCCCTTTTTGTTTCCCTAGCAGTTATTAAATCCCTATAAAATAATATGATTCCTTTTGTTTATAGTACAAGTATAGTTCTTTTCGCTCTGTGACTTCTGCACTGTAGTGGACTCTTTACCAAGGAGTTTTATTTCCAGCACTTTTTAGAAACCACAGCAAAAATGAGGCAAGTAGTCACCTGTCATTTGTGGTGATATGCTATAACCCTTTGTCTAGAACAAAAAGTTCATTAACTGTGAATCAATTGTGAGAAAATGAACAAAATCCATCCTCAAACCCACAACTTTTTTCTGGATTTTCAGTACACATTTCGACTTTGCAACTTAATTTTATTTTTTCAAATTAAAAGGACTATATAGAGGTAATTAGTCTCTGCAATTTGAGGAATATGTCCCTGTTTATGGAACTAATTTTTGAAAATCTTTCTTTCAGCTGGGGACTTGCAGTATTTTCTGAAAAGCACCAGTGGTAGGTAAACATGAAATGCACGCTTGGTTTAACTTCACTGTTAACGTATTTGTTAAAATATTCAACTGCAAAATAAGAGTGTTTGAAAACTAATGGGCACTGTTTTGCTTTCATATTGAATTTTTATTTTTTTATTTTTTTTTTATTTTTTATTTTTTATTTTTTTTTTTAAAGTAAAGAATCTTTCTTAATTGATATGTTTGGTTCATCTCTTGGGTTTAGGTGTCTGGCTTCCTTCTGTGACCAGAGAGTAAACAATAGTCATAAAGTTAGGATGATAGATTTTAAACCTGTGCACATGTTTAAAATAAAACACAGGCATTGTCTTCAAAGTAGATAAAGTGATAATTTGAAGTATTTATAAATGCCTATTTTTTCTGGGAGTTTTAATAATAAATATAGACAGCATGAATGAATGGAAATACTATTTGAAGTAGTTTAGAAGCCTATTCTTTAACATATTTAAGAGCAACAGGATCTCCATTGCTTTTCATATTATGTATTGTGTTCTAGGTATATATGTTGTGATGGACAAGATGTGCAGATGGATTGGATGATCAGCATCTTTATGGCACAGGTACTAATCTGATCAAAAAATGTAATTTATTCTGCTGTTATGAAAATCCCATTAAATATGTATGTGTTATATAGAAGGTTCAGTGCCAAAGTTTCTGGAATACTTCATGCAATAAAAATGCCAATGATGTGTCTTATTTCATGAAGACTAGGAGTGCTTTGAGAGTAAGAACATTGGATCCTGGCATTGTCTCCCCACTCCACTCCACTGTGTTGTAGAGCAGATTGGTAAAGAAGGACAATGATTTCCTTTGCAGAAAGCTCTTGTAGATGAAATTCTGCCTGCTGACCTAAAGGGGTGTGTCAGTGTGCCACAATACCTGAATGCTACTTCTCTGCTCACTGGTTTGGATGCTGCTAAAGTAGTCATGAAAGAAGGGTGTCGTGTTTAAGAGCATAGTGGGGTGAACTAGCCCTGTTGAAGATCTATGCCAATATGGCTTTATTTCTCTGATACCCAGGTTAGCTTAATTAACACTGACAGTTCATTGTGTTGGGTAGGCTTTATCCTAAATTAACCACACTTCTGCTTGCTATGAGATTGCAAGGAGGGTGTATGCTTGAGTGACAAATAACACATTCTTGGAAATGGAGTTTAATATTTACATTGGAGAAGTAGAAGCAAGCAAGATGGGAAGAATTCAGCCTGACAGGAGACTGAAACATAGTTTAAGGTTTTAACAGGATTTTGTATCTGTGTCAGATTTTTCTTTTTCCCATGATGTTCAAGGAGCTTTGCAGGATATCACTGTGAATAAGCATTGCTAGATTTATGATTACCTGTGAGCTTTGTGTTGCATAAAGTAGGCTGAGCACAAGGCTGTTGAAATACAGACTTCTTACTGGCTTTCTAAAACAGAATCTGACTTTCATAGATAGTAGTGCTGGAAGTATAATGCATGCCTTGAAAGTAAGACTTCCAAATTCTTGTCTTACTCAGCTTCCTTAACTGAAGTGACTGTTGTTGTTTCTATGGAAACAGGTGGCATACATTTCATGGCATAACATGAGCAGTGTCACAGCAAATAGGCTCAGAGGTTATTGATATAGGAAACTTAGAAGTAACACATGCAAGTTTGGTAACTGTTGAAGTCCTTTTGACATAAAATCACAATGAAGGGCAGTCTGCTAGGATTGTGCTCAGGCAGAGGTAGAATGTTCCTTTGACAATATAGATAAAGAACTGGGAGCCATTGCTCAATGTCCAGGATAATTTTTCCTAACAGAAAAAAATCAAAAACCATGTACATTAAAAAATTGCTATGAATTCATACTACTATTTTAAAAACTTTATTTCAATGAATGAACAGTGCAGCAAATTAGCAATGCTATGTTGAAAGGGCTTTTTGGTTTGGCTTGATTTCTTCTGGAAATTGTTTGTTTTTTTTTTTTTTACCAGCCTTCTGGACATCAGTAAAGTGTCAGTCTATAAAATACATGAGAAATTATATGCTAATCATGCACAGATTTAGTGTATTGTTCCTATTGCAATGTACTACTTAGTTACTGAGAAAATCTTAAGAATGCAATGCCTCGTATTGGTAAAGCTTGCTATAAGATCTCTAAGAATTCTTGTATGATACAGCTGCAGACAATTATTACCACATTATCCCATTTCTAAACCAGAAAGCTATAAATGTCAACTGAGGTTTTTTCTAGTTAGAATTTTCAAGTTAAGACCATCTTTAGGGAAGTCAGGCTGGTTTTTTACTGTATATGTTATCACTCCATGTGAACATTAGAGAGACTGCAGGCAGCACATCTTCTTTGCCAATGGAACAACTCAGATTGGAAATTAAAAAACACTGTAAAATTGATTTTGAAGTATTAAGACATTGATATTTAATGATTTTGTACAATTAAGAGCGACATAAACCAGTATCACTGTGCTCCTCAGTGCTTAAGCAGAGTAAAGCTTTATTAGTAATTAATATCAGTAAGATAGTTGTACTATTTCTATTGTTTTCCTTTTTGATAATGTTTATTCCTGTAGTATAAACAGGGCAGAATATATAAATAGCAAAGTGTAGGTAGTGCTGTAATCTAGTGACAAGAATGCTTTGATAAGGGCAGTCAAGTTAACCCAGAGGTTATTTATCTTCCATTTCAAGCTGGTACTTACCAAGTGTTTGAAGTAGGACCAATTTTTCTTTTAGTTCTGTGCAAAACCATCCTGAAAAGCATGATTCTTGAAATCTGTAATAGTTCTGTGCAAAATCTCTTAAGAGCATGCATAGCATACAGTTGGAAGTAATTAATTGGTATGAAGATGGACACAGTAGTATCCTTCCAGTTTCCTTGCCTTTGATCAGCTGGAGGCAAATTATACTACCATGAGGTGCAGTTGAACAGAGGGGTCAAAACTATGAATAAATACATTTTTTATGTGGCCTAATACGTTGCTAGTATTTCTGATATACTTTCTCAGAGTTCTATTTTAAGAAATGTTACAGGCACAAAAGGGAAATCAAGCTGCCTAACTGACAGGGATGGTTTCTTTAGGCTTGCTGGGAATTAAGGCAGACAGTTTTCTTCAGAAGCTGATTAAAGTTTCTCCATCACTTTCTGGATTGTTTTGTTTGTGGTATCTTGATCCACAATAAACTGATTTTGGTTGGCAAGAGCTGCTCTTTCAGATAATACTTTCTCATTTCATTGGAAGAAAATGTTCTTAATAGTCACTGGAGAGAACTCTTGTCACAGACTTTTGCGTCACCCTGGTCATATGATGTGTGAGAATTTTACTTCATCAAGATATGAGTCTATAAAATAATTTTTCTAAATTTGGAACCATGGCTTCCAATGTCTAGTCAGCCATCATGAGTCAATAATCACTGATTCTGATGGATTTTTAATGGTAATGGTGTTTTTACCTGCAGACCATCTGCAAGTATGATCATAGCTCCACAACTGCTTTTTAAATACAAGTCTCTTGAGGAGACTTGCTTCATGGATTTGCACTCCTAGCTTGCCAGTTTCCTTCAAAGTTGTGCTCATTTAGCTGTAGGCCTTGGATATTCTCTTTGATTCCTAGAATCTCATGTCGATGATTTTTCAGTAAAATAGTCTTGAAATACTTTGTCCTCAAATCGGTCTTTCTGGTTTTCATTAACATTACCCGAGGACTGTGAGCTCGTTTGCTCAAATTTGCAATGTTCAGTAAGTAATTTATGGTTTTTACTCCCCTTCTTTTCCCAGTCTTGTTTTTAAGAGTGAAATTTCACATTTTTCCCCAAAACTGACCTATTTCAGTCAAGCTAAAGCAAAGACTACTGTTGAAACCAGATCTGCATTTTTGTAGGTTGTGTTTTGGATAACATGTGTTGTTGTCATAGATTAAGCAATTATTTTCTCTAAATTATTAATACAAATTTTCAGAGAATCGCAGAATTAGTTTGGAAGGGATCTTTGAGATCATTGAGTCAAAGCTATGACCTAATACCATCTTGTCAATCAGGCCATGGTACTGAGTGACACATGTAGTCTTTTCTTAAACGTCTCCAGGGTTGGTGACTGATGATATTCCAGTGTCTAGTCACCCTTTTTGGGAAGAAACGCTTCCAAATGTCCAAACTAAACCTTCCCTGCTGCATTTTAAGACTATTTCCTCTCATCCTGTTGCTGGTTGCCTGGGAGAAGAAACTAGTCCCCACCTGGCTGCAGCCTCCTTTCAGGCAATTGTAGAGACCCATCAGTTCCCCTTGAGCCTCCTTTTTCTCCAGGTTAAACACCCCCAGCTCCCTCAGCTGCTCCTCACAAGCCTTGTGCTCCAGACCCTTCCCCAGCTCTGTTGTCCTTCTCTGGACACGCTCCAGCACCTCCGTGCCTTTCTTGTAGTGGGAGCCCAGAACTGGGCACAGGATTCAAGGTGTGGCCTCACTGGTGCCGGGTACAGGAGGACAATCCCTGCCCTGGTCCTGCTGGCCACACTGTTGTGACACAGGCCAGGATGCCATTGGCCTTCTTGGCCACCTGGCCACACCCTGGCTCATGTTCAGCAGCTGTGGACCAGCAGTCCCAGGTCCTTTTCCACTGGGCCACATTCTAACCCCCCTGCCCCAGCCTATAGCACTTTATAGGGTTGTTGTGTCCCAAATGTTGTGCCCTGCACTTTGGTCTTGAACCTCAACAAGAAACAAGAATTTTGAAGTGCTTCCACATTGATGTAATTTTATCTTATTTCAGCAACTTTTGTTGGGACTCCTGAAAGCATGCTTCTGCGGAATTTTGAAATTGTGAAATAAGTAAATATGTATGTCACATTTGATGATATTTTCTATTTTTTGAGGATAATGAGAGTAATATTAAGGAAGGAAGATCTTTGATACATGACAATTATGTAGAGACATTTTGGTTCTTTTCACTCAACATTGTGCAGCACTTACAAGCTATTAATTTTAAGTATCATAGTATTTTTCCCTTTCTCCCACAAGAGGAGGGCATGGTATTGGGTTGTACATAGCTTTTTGCAAGGGAGTTTTACGTACCAAAGAGCTTTGTGTATTTCTGAAATTCCACATGGAAAATAAGGAATCATTTTGTTCTTCAGCATGCAGATATATGGCCGCCTGCTGGAAAAGCAAGAAAGCAGTCCATAACTAAAAGTCCAAAGATCAGAGGCTTACCACTAATTCCCATTCATCAGGAGAAGAACACTTGTAAAATCAGGGGGAATACAGAAGTAAGTGGGATTTAAACTTGGCGTAGAACTTCTAACCACAATGCTGTAACAAGTAGTCCAGTAATAATGAACTCCTTAGAGCTGGATAAATATAAAATGCAGATGCTCCTATTATCAATGTCTCACTGCCAATATTTTTGTCTTTAAAGGAACATTTAGGACAATTTAATGCTGAAAAGCTATTGTAGCCTTAATTTGCAAAACCTCTCTGGCTGTTCAGTAAATCATAATGGACTTATTTGTGCTTGTTTTGTTGTTTTTTGGGTTTTTTTACTAGAGATTGTTCATTAGGAGTAAATAAGATTTTTAGCTGGTAATATTATGCACATTATTACAATATGAGTGTTACTTTTAATAAGATCCTTGAAAACTGTCCTGCATGCATATTTTATAATATCTTTTCTTCTGTCTAAAATAACTACACTGTTTTAGTTATCTACTCTGTGAGTATAATGGAAAAGCTCAGATGAAACTAACTTTGATACATTTAAGTTGTACTACTATTAGCCTCAAAGAAGAATAAGAGACTTTAGTTACAACTGTTTGAATAGACTGAGCTTTGTTACTGCATTATGTGCACTAGTGATATATCTGAACCTTATCATAATGCTGAATTTAGTCTACTGTGGTAGAATGAAAAATCAAATTGTGATTATATGAAAATAAATGCCTTCATTGGCATGGTGCATGATTTATGTAAATTTCAGAAGTATTACTAATTGATAACTTGCTCACTGAAAATGCTTACTAAATGATAATAGGACAATTGTGGTAATTTCAAACTGACTTTGCTGTCTCAGTTCTTGAGTAAAATTCTTTTTCTTTAAAACTTATGTGAAACTAATGAGCCAAAATTGCAATCTAAACATTTTTTTTAATATGATGTGAATAAAGTTATTTCTCTTTGTTTGTTTGGTAAGAATATAGAAATACAAACTGGAAAATCAAGATTTGGTGAACATCATGATAATGAACTTCTGGAAGAAAGAATAAACTTGAAAGAAAAAGCATCTATTGTGGCACAATGTTTGGAAAGAAAGGAGGAGAAAGTGCGAACTCAAGCAAAAACACATCGAAACTTAATTTCTGAGGATGATGCAGGCTCAGGGACGACTGAATTACACCAAAGGCCACATAAAACACTGAAGAAAAATAAAAACAAACCAAACAAAACTACTTTGGAACTAGATAGTAAATTGCCATCAAATGTGATTCAGGAACTAAATACAGTGCTGCAGAAGAACAGAGCACTTCATGAAACCTCCAGCTGATTTCCTGAGCCTGAAGTGTAATGCTTATATATATATATATATTCTTGTGTTTTACATATATATATATATATTTGTATGTTTATTTTCTATTCAAAAGTAGTCTGTTTTGATGTGTGTAGTTTGTACAGTGCAAAGGAAATAAGGAAATACAGTTTGTTTATATGTGGCTATTGATTTTGTATGTGTGTGTGCCCCATGTTGTAATTTAAGACTGAACTGGTTATGTAGAATTCCTGAAGTTTGGAAGTTTTACTGTGCAGTGCAAGGACACCAGGGTTTTGTTTATTTTGTTGTTGTTGTTTGTTTCAGGTTTTGTTTGATACCAGAATTCTAAGAACTGTCAAAGCTTTTGCTCTGTTTATACCACCTTGTAAATACTGGAGAGATATTTTTAAAAGACAGGATATACTCTGAAACTCATACTACTGGCCTGCAATATTATTAATTGTCTAACACTATAAAAACTAGTAATATCTGATTTGAATTTTTTTGGGTTGTTTTTGTTTGTTTGTTTGTTTTTTGTGGGTTTGTTTCTATTTAAGGAGAAAATTAGTATTTGTTTCCATAGAATTGTCTTCTGGCGAGGCATCATGTGAAAGAATCGAAAGGGAGAGAAATAGTAGAAGGGATAGAAATAGTAGTAGATGAGACAATGTATTAATTCTTTTATCTTGAAACTGTGTCTCTAGGGTGTACATCTGATTATGACACCTAATTAATGAGACTATTGAGGAGGACAAAGAAAAGTCTTCAAAGCAATGTCTAATGGGTACACGAATTGGAAGAATAGCACCATCTCAGTGGGGTGAAATACTTTTCTAAACAGGCCTTGCTCAGCTCAGGGTGACAAAGGCAGGCTTTTCTATTGCTCTTTGGATAGAGCTTGCTTGGTGCTAGAAAAGTTGCTGACCTCCCAAGAACATTTAGTGTTTAAATGAGAAATTAATTCCTTTATGAAAAAATGATCCCCGCACAAACAAATCTAAATGGTACCAGCACACTCAATTAAGTGCTAAATCCTAAATGGAGTAAGAGATTTACCCCTCTCTTTACCATGAAGACAAAGGTAACTAGTATCCTGATTGCAGGGAAAAATGCTTGTCCTACAGCTTTACCACTGCTCCTCTGAGTGTGAGGGCTGGTCCCAGCATTGAGAGAACAGCATTGCTTGCTGCCTTCTGAGTATGTAGGTAGCAGTTCTTGAGGATAGTGATGTAGAAGAGTACAGCTACTTTGATTTTTAGGCCCAGAGTTCCTTAAATTTAAAATTCAGCACTACTTTTCAAAACAAAACCTGTTCAAGGAATGAAATTAGTTTCATTTGTTTTGTAGATTTTAATCTTCACATATCCCTTGGGATTGCTGATTTTACTTTGTTCCATAACACCTGTATGGGCAAAAGGCACTGCTGTGCTGAGGCTGTTTTCAGGTGTTGTGGTTGCTGTCTGGTTAAGCAGCAGGACCAACAGACCAGAGCACTAATGAGCTCACATGGCACCTTTTCTTCAAGGGAGGCATTAATAAGAGCATCTGCTTGTTTTTGCTGCTGTCCCTTTTGTGGTCTCACTAGTCACACTGCCACAGATTTTCACCAGCCTTTTAAGAACTTACTGATGCCTTTAATGTTTGATTGGAATTGGCCGGATCTCTTGGAGCAGGAGAGAGGAAGCACAGGAGCAGTATGCTCACTTATTCTCCCTTCTATTTTTGGTAGTCACAGGTGCTGTAATATTTCTCACATCATTTACTTCTGTTCTTGATTACATTGAGCAGCTTAATTGGAAAAATAATTTGTTTGATTGAAGAAATTGGACAAGTGACTCAAATAATGTGTCTGGCAACTCTGCTAGGAAGCACAGAGAAAGTGAGATCAAACTCAAATAATTTATAGTAGTATTTATTATTCTGGAATGTAGCACTGACAAAGCAAGTCTAGTCTTTCAGACTTTGCACCTACCTTATTTGACCAGTTGTTAAAATGGAAACAGGTTTGTAGATTTTCATTTTCCCAGTGCACTAATGACTGTTTTGCTACCTTCACTTTGTAATTGAGCCTCTTCTGATCATTGAAGCCTTGTCTCGAGAAAGCATATCAACCTGAACTCAAATTGTATTGATTAAAGCTGCTGGTTAATGTTAATAAACACATTCTTAAATGCTGATTTGAATTGAGGCCTAATGCCAGCAGGAGAAATTGGTTTATTTCCTGTCAGGCTGGATTTGAATGTACTATATACAGTTATACTTTTATTTGCAGAATTTCTCAGTATTGAGTTATGATTCTTATATTGTTTATCTTTTTATTGGGACCTTAAGAATGACATTCACTGCTGAAAGCCTCATGCATCATTGAAGCCACTACACTAATGGAATAAATAGAGCAGTGGAAGAGTTTTGTGCATTGAAGTGAATATATCCATAAAGAAAATGGTCTGTGTATTTTTATTGGTTCTAAGGATTACAGAAACACTTGTTCTATTTCAAAACCATGTAACAGGTAAAATATCTGTATAGCTGCTGCTAACAGGCCATAAAAATCAAGAAAATATTTAATAAAATGTGTTTTAAGTTTGGCGTTGTATGTATACATACACAAACACATATATGTGCACATTCACAGATGCCCACTGAATGGTGACATTGTTAACACAAGTAAAATTTATGTGGGGAAGTAGCAAATAAATTTGCAATTAATTATTTTAAATAAGTATCAAAGTTTTGAACTAAACATCCAACATAATTGTTGCACTACACGTTTCAGACTGATCTAAAACCTGCAGAATAAATGTGGTTTGCTGCAATATCTTAATGGCTGCTGATCTTTTTTGTTGTTCCTGTGCTATGTTGAGGACTGGTAAAGTATAATTTTTAGAGAATTGATATTGAATATATGCTATTTCTTACAACTAGGTGATGGATTTTTTCTGAAAAAATCAGTAAGAATGTTAAAAAAAATAATTTGTGTCTGCCCACATGAAAGCTGTTGAATAACCTGGTAAGAGCTTAGTTTCTCACCTACAAAATGACGTTAAATAGGAGACTGGTGTTTTATGCATGGGCCTATAACAGTGAGAAGGCTAAGATTAATATCTTAATAAATCTAAGTAAATATCAGGTTCATCATTACCTTTTTAAACTTCTGCAATCATGATGGGTAGGTGTAAAGTTGACATGTAACTGTTGTTTTTGTTGTTTAACATAATGCCTGTGTTCTCTTTGCATGTGGTTTTTTTCACATTTATTAGGATGGGTGAGGGAAGCAAGTGAAAACCCAAGAAGAAATATAAGCTAGATTCTTTATTTTTATTTTTCTTTACTTGAGCTGGATACTGTCTGCTATTTTAGTATTTTTTTTCTTCAAAACAGATCTCTTTCTGTGGTACTATTTCGGGATGCCAGTTCAAAAGAGCAGTTTAACTAATGGGTTTTGTGCCTCTGCAGAGACTCCTTCAGTGTGGGGTCAGTTTCACCAGCTGAGATCTACAGAGCGTGTTCATGCAGCCCTTACCTTTACTCTGTGACTTGGGCTGAGATGCAATTTTTGCATTAAAGGGTTTTATAAATGTTATCCTAGAATCTGTCCAGTGGGAAAATGATATCCCCAAAGATTTCTTCACTTAATGGGGAAGGCTTGGCCATACCGTTGATTTTTGTTTCTTCCTTGGGAAGAGCTCTGGGCTATTCTGCCTAAGGCAAGTTGTTAGGATGCCTCCAGCTCTGTCTGCCAGAGGCACCCCTGGGGTGCCTTTTGCTGTCATGTATTGGGGTAGTTTTAGGCTGCTCTGGAGATACAGATTTATCTGAGAGTAAAAGTTACAGGAATTTTATCTCACTGCTATGATTTTTCTCTACCCTGATTCAGTGCTGGCACAGTTTGTGTTCCTGTGAGTGCTGCCGGGCTATCACCATCTCCACAGCTCAAATTCCAGATTAAGAAGTCTTAAGAAAAAATTTACTTGTTCTGCTGGGGATGAGGTGGATGCCTACAGGAATAAGGAAGTTACAGGTGCATCTTTCACTGGTTATGACACTTTGTTACAGGCCTACCCTGTTATATCACCTCTCTGATTTTATATCGTGTTTTCCAGTGCAGTCTGTTTCAGTGGGAGAGTCAGCTATCAGACTTTGTTTGAATTTGAACTAGAACAGCTTCACTTTTTCTTGAGTCCAAATGGAAACTGAAAAAAGTAGAAAAAAAAGTACTGACTCAAGTCCCTATTTGGAGCATAGAACACTCTAAAAAATTCTTTTGATTTGGGCTACTTGAGAGAAATTTGTGGATTTGGTAAGTTCCATTGGGAAAACTGAACTATATATGGGTGAGGTAGAAACAGACTACCTTGATAGATGGATTGAATGTACTCCAAGTTGAATTGTTTGCAAAAATGTGTACTAACTTGCAAAACTGAGTCTATTGTGGCAAGTTTGCCTGGGAAGATTCAGGATTCTTCAACAAAGTATTCCTGCTTCTGAACCACTGGAGAGATTGTCTGTGCTGTCAAAAAATGAAGTATTTGTCAAACTCACTGTTTCTTGAGACTACATTGTTCCGTGTAAAAAGGCAGAAAACTTCGCTCAGTTTTTTCAATGGTTCACAGTCAGTTTGGAGACTGCACTGCTTTACTTGTGGCTCCACTGAAATTGGGATCCATCTTCATCTCAGTTAAGGGGAAAAACATCCTGCTATTTTAGCTCTTACCACTGCTGTAGCTTAATGGTTTAGTTATTGTCTTTGCTTTGCTTTGTCTTCACTAGAAATTTATTATGATCTGTGGTACTGATGAGCAAGAAGGATGTGGATGTTAACGCCAAATAGACAACTGTATCTTCCTACTTACCTGTACTTTCACTGCAGTTTAGAATTTTGCTTAATCTACCTGACCTTTACTTTAGCCCTGCCTCTTTTTGCTCTAGACTCTGTTCTGTCTTAGACTCTGGAATATCCTTATCTTTAAGGTATCTTCTATACACCTTCCCACTCTGGTGTAATTTATGGTTCCAACTTTAGCCATGATTTAGCCATGGTTTAGATCCTATGACATTTCTGAATTATTATGGTTTTTTTACCTCTGTTTGCAGATAGTATGTTCATTATGGCCAAGACCATTATGTCAAGGTTGCCTTAAGCTTTTTCTTAAGTCCTGATAAAGATCTTCTCAGTGCTGCCATAGAGAAAGGGATTTTGCTGAAGTAACTGACTGAGAGAGAGAGATTGAGATGTTGGCCAATAGGTGTTCCAAAGTTCTGTAACCTATTCCTATAAATGCCTCTGAACATCTACATACTTATATTTGTAGTCCTCCACAAATCAGAAGGCAAACTAAAGCAAATGTACTTTCTTTGCCTTTTTAAATTATTTTAGTTCAGTTCTTTAATGATCCTAAAATAATTGCTTGTTCCTGGTAATAACAGTTTCTTGAAAGTTATACTTCTGGCTATATAAAGTATTTTCTTTCAAAATTTAATTAATATTGGTTTGTCCAGTACTGCAGACAGTTTAACAACCAATAGGTTGGTGTTTGCTCTGTGTATGAGTTTTATTACATTATTTTCTCCTTGTCCACATTTACAGTATGTTTAATTTAAAAGCAGATAATTTCTGTGTATTTGACTATTTTGGCATTATATATCTATTTAAATTACAGCATGATTGAAATATCATTTCTTCAAATATATTGTAGCCATTAGCCTTTAGTTTATTGTGTCTTAGTAGTTTACGCTTGTGATGGGTGTCCAGCACTTATGCTTGCTTTCAGAGTGTCTCTTTTTCCCACTGTTTACTCATTCATCCTACGTATTGGGACTGTTAAAGCTCATTCAATGGCAAACATTTTAAACTGCATATAACAATTCTGAGGTCTTCCCAGGCTGTTACGGGTAGAACATTTTTCACATGAGAGTCCTTACAGGCTTTCCTTCCAGGGGAAATCAGGTTTTGTGAGAGATTACAGACTGTTCATGTAGGAGAATGTGTCTTTTAGTCTTGGTTCAATCACTGAGTAGAACAACAGCAGACTTTGTCCATAATCTGGAGATAGTAGGATTGGTTCCCTTTCTGTCACTTTTTGATCTTATATAGCACAGCTTGGCCAGGTAAATGAGGTTTGAAAGTGTTTGCATAGATCTGTTCTAAGAACTAGAACACAGAAAACCAAATATGAAGCATCTCTAGAATAGCAATAAATCTGACCACTAGTTTAAGAAAGTTTCTGGGTTTCCTTATTAAATAGCAAATGTGTTTTCACTTTTTTTTTCCTTCCAGATTTTAGAGAAAAGTTCTCACTAGCTTTAGTTTTCTATGGATTTTCAGTATTAGTAACCAAGTTTAATTTAGAAAGCCTATTTTTCAAAACACATAAATCTTGATACCAAAAAGGTAGGTAAATTTAAAAAAATTTTTTAGAATTAAAAAAAATAAAATTAAAAGACCTTTTATAAAGGCTTGCTTTCTTTCATACTAACTACATCATAGCAACATTAACTTGTTTAGTTGTCTCTGAATAGTATTTCTGACATAAATGCATATCTTGTGAAGATTGTTGATCTTTTTTAATGTCCGTTATGAAAAAAGTCAAAAGTTTTCCACCTATGACTGAAATAATAAAAAATGCAAGTTTACATTATTTACCACTTACTCTTGGGGTTTGTAAAAATAGCCTGACAGTATTGCATAAAATATTGCTATTGAGATTCAACAGTGCTGAATATGTTGTTTACTTAAATAATGCAACCTTGATTGGTTATGGACATTGATGAGAAATTAGTTACAGAAAATCAGCAGTTTCAGCAGTTAGCAGTTAATTTATCTCCAGTTGAGTCTCTTGCTCCTCTTTCTCCAGACTACTTGAGTGTCAAGAAAAGATATTAGCTTAGAATTCAAAATGTACAGCCAGAAATTCATCTTGAAAATTCTATTACAAAAAAAACCTACAAACAGCCTACAACAGATAACCTTTCTTCTTAATGTGTTTGCAAAAGCTTCTTTTATTGAATTATTTTTGAGAGCCATTTAACAAAACAGAGGGAGGACATCCATGCTGAAATTCAAATCAATTTTGTGGTAGATGGATGTTATTTGCCTCAGAATAATTCTTTTTCCATCAGATAGGTTATGGTGATCAAGTAGATGTTTCAAAGTACTTGACTTGAGGTCAGAATTCAATGGCAAGAGGTTGCACCTGTGTCTTGCTGGGGACTTCAAAGGTGAATATTGTCTACATGGTTTCATCAAGCTTTTATTTCAGTTATTGTAGATATCCTGAGGTGAACCCATGGTTTGTGCCTGAGGTGTTTTGGTTTTCTGAAATTCTTTTCTGAGGGAATTTTCTGTAAACAGGAGAAATGTTTTTGTAAACTGTACTTATGTTATTAATTCCTTTTTTCTAGGAGGGACTTCTTCATGTCCCTCTGGTCTGACCAATGTGAGTGAAGAGGTTTGCCTTTGTTTGACCAATCAGATTGGCCTGTGTAAAATAGTATATAAGGGAGACACATCCCAAAAATAAACAAGTCATTTTCAACCTTCTGAAGCTCAGAGTCTGTGTCACTGTGGTGTAAAACAGTGTCACTGAAGCAGTTCAAGGTTGTAGAATTTTGGACTTTCTTGAATTTTCTTCCAGCTTGTGGACACTGTTGTTCTGTAAAGAACAAAAGTTTTTGTCCAGATTTTCATTAACTATAACAGTGTTGAGTTCTCCTTTTGAATGTTTACCTTAAATAGAACCTCCATTCTCACAGATACCAGAGGTTTGATGTAATTTCAGTTTTTTTGCTAATCAAGCATGTCATATAGCCAAATATTGGCTCTCTGCTAGACATAACCGGGTATGTTTGAAGGTGTGGAACAAACCAGGAAATGTTAAATCATGTCATGTATTACCTGTCGGTAACCTTTTTTGATGATGCTCTTACATCACTTTAGTTTTCATAGTAAAACTTTCATTACAATTAAAAAATGATCAAAGGTACTTTACAAATCAACTAACATTATGCATTCAAGTTTTACTTTCAAATTTTTGTTTGGGCTCTTTAAGCAGACATTTTAATAGACACAGCACTCATTTCTTTTCCTGATTGCACTATGCAAAAGAACTGAATAGATAAGAAATGTTGTTGTATATACCCTATTTTACCCTAACACCTCCATTTGCAACATCTTTAAATATTTTTTTAATTTAGTAACTAAAGAGTGGTCAAATTGTGTTCTGGTACACTCATCCTCCTTCTTATTATGAAGAGAATCTTTACCCTCGCCTGTTGTCAGCTCTTTGGAGATGAAAAATAAGTAGTAAAAATTAAAGACAAGTCTGTTGCTCCAAAAGTACAGAATGGTGTATACTGCCTCTTTTTGTAAATGTTTTCAGCTTCTTAGCTCTTGATATTCACCTTTCTATTCCCCAATGTATCATTAGTGTAATGAACACATAAAAGCAGATTCTTCCCTCATGGCCATACAGGACCCTATCATAAAATTGCAAACTCACCATTCAAGTTATCTCTTTGCAATTAATGAACTGTGAAAAGAAATTGCACAGTGAAAGATTGTAGCTAGATTTATGATTAGGTTTTTAACAGAAGGCCAGTTTATATGCTACTTGGATTGAAAAAATTACTTTCTCCCACTATATTTTTATTATCAAGACAAAATGTCTAGTAGGCCAACAGGAGTAAAAATTCTGAATGCAAGCAAAAGTATATAGGCTTTACTCTGAGTAAAACAATGTCTCATGAACATTGCTATTTATATTTTCAGACAATAATTGTAGTTTATGCAGAAGTTAGAGTTCCTATCACCATCTGCTTTCAATAACAACTTTTGAACTAATATGTATACTAGAAACTAATTTTTTTCCCTGAATCAGAACTTTTTGCCATGGATTTCTAGAAACAAACTGTATTTATATTTTAAAAGTATTTTAAAATTTCTTTCACAATCAGTTAACTTAGTTGAAAATTATCTGAACAATGAGAAAGGTTTCCCATGACGGCTGACACATACCCCATTCAGCCTGCCGTACATTTTATACAATTGAAGAAAGAAACATGTTGCCACTTCTTATGTTCCTTTTCAAGACCAAATGCTTATTCTAGTGTTTTGATATTTGTTTACAATTTATTTTAAGTTGTGGAGCTCCAGTTTCCAGTGGAAGAGAAAAATTTCTCATCAATTTATTTAGTGTTGTTGCCCTAAACATTTACAGGTGGAGGAGATGTGTTGCTTTAAAGAGGTTTCAGAATAAGGTGATCAACTTGTTTGACAGCAATAAAAGTTCCCCAGGAAGCTGCATCTGCATCTTCAAGAAACAAGTGAGATCATCTCACTCTGATCTACATTTTGATTCAGGCCCCCAAAGGCTAATGTCCAGCACATTAGGCATAATTGAACTGTTGAGAAGCAAAATATTAATGAACTGCCTTCCCTTTGGAAGTAATCTAGGTTTCTCATTACTAGCACTGCCAGCATTCTTGTTCTTAGTGTCTAATTGGTGCCTAATGGCTCTCTCTTGGTGTCTCTAATTTTCCATAATTAATGTGCATGTAAAATGAATCTTGTAAATAATGTGTGCTTATATACCACATGCTGAATAATGTAAGCAAGCTATTATAGGTTGCTTATTTTTGCCCCTTGTGGTCTTTAGATCTCACAACTTTGCATAAACTTGGAGCTGTGAGGAAAAAATCTACCAGGCTCACCTCATTGAAGCATAAAACCCAGAAATTATGAAAAATTCTACAGAGCAAAGGGATCAAGTAGGTTCTTTTTTTAGTTTGTTTTACCATACCAAACCAGTCTAGTGAACAATAGATTGCAGAATTTTCAACTGATATGTATTAGACTGTTTTACAAATATACATCTCTAAACTGATTATGTTCTTAATATCTAAATGTCTTACATATGGTCTTTGTGACTACTTACCAAGAAAAAGTTGTCCACAATTGTAATGTCTAGTGAAATTATGAATACAAATATTTCATGGCTTGTTGAAAGTATATTGAGGGTCTCTACCCAGTGGAATTTTTTTTTTCCAATTTTAAGTATGGGCTGATGTTCCAGAATGTGAATTTTTAGGTTCACTAGCCAGAAATTTGTTTTAGTTTAGAAAATAATTATTTTTTTAATCGTTTGTATCACTCTCTACTCTGCAGTGCAGAATGCTGGCTTAGTATTATAGTATTTGATAATTGTAATTAGAGAAATAAAGATTTTCTCACTTTATTTTTTTGCTGCTGTTATTTTGTATTTAATCCTGCTTCCCTTGTAAGCTTTACTGAGTTTAAAGAACTTTCAGTGAGACAGGTCAGGGAGTCTCAGTCCTCACAGAAAATAGATACCAAAAGAGTGTAATTTTTTAACAGTTACATTTTTAATAGCTCTTTTCCAGCTGCTGCTTATAATATACAGTCTGTTCCATGGAAATCAAATAGAGTTTTCATTTTTTCTGATTGAAGTTAGAAAGGACTTGCTCATCAGAATTCTGTCCCAGTTCTCTTTTTTCATTTCTTCATTTATCTACTGCCACTGGAAATGACATGAAGGTTGAATCTAGGTCCATGCAGCAATCTGGCAGCTAGGGTGCCTGATTTTGATATATTTTTCCATACAGATTCAAATAAAAATGAATTTTAAAGTAGAGAAAAACTTAAATAAATATGGATTCAGCTTAATTGGAGGAAAACCTATAGGGTCTTGACTACAATAAAGTTGTCTGTAAGTGTAAAATAGTGGCAGTCCACTATTGCATGTCTATTATAAACTCGTCTAGCAGACAACTTGTCCAGTTGTCTAGCGGACTAGTGACACATAAACTTTTGTGCTTGTATGTGTACATTTTGAATGAAAATGTTTAGTCATGGCACTTCTCTTTACAGTTCATCAATTGTTTCACTAATGCTAATGCTCCTTCTGCTGCTGTGAGTTGTTATGCATGTGTATATTAAATATATTTCTAAGCTGCTCTTGTTGCCTTGTGGTTAAATTGAGAGCAGGTGTGCTGTTGAAGGCAGGTGGATTGCATTGTCCAGGAATGCCAACCTGACCTTTACTACTGGCTAAATTTTCCCCTTTTTTCAGGCTCCCCCTTCCCATGCTTCCTAGAATTACAGGGAAAGAGGTTCCTTCAGTCCCACTGATGCATTTCTAGTGTCAGATTAAATTAGGGCCTCTGTTCTGCACAGACTGGGTCACACACCTCAGTTACCAAAACATTGGTGGGAACATTAAGGGCATAAAACCCTAGTAGTGATATTTTTAAAACAGCAATGCAGAAATGAGTGAAAGGTGCCTTCACTTTCTTTTCATAATTTCTTGAAATTCTTTACTATAAAAGGAGTCAAGAATGCAATCTGTATTTTTCATGCCATAGAGATTTTTGATGATTTGTGGGTGACAGGGAGATAGGAAAACATGTTAACCACCATTAATGTAGTAATGGAGAAGAACTAAATACTCAAACACCAGCATACCCACACAAATGCCTCTGCCTGTTAAAATCAGTGGTTTTTTTCTGAAACCTTCTAAAAAATTTTGTCTCAGTTCTCTGTGAGTGTTATGTCATGTCTTAAAGTACTATAGAAGAGCCATTTATCAGTCAGTCATTGAACACAGAATTCAGTAGTCTTTTAATTATAAATTAATATTTAAAGTTTAATGAAAAAAATTAAGTAATTTGCTAAAAAATTTGCATTTTCAACTCACTTTCTTAAAAAAATTAAATTGGCACAGATCAAACCGTAAGTCTAAATAAAAGTCTAATATCTGCCCCATATATCCAAGTGAAATCACATTTTTATATACATGTAAGTGTTAAATTCAAGTTCAACAAAAAAATCCCCCACCATTTATATCTTAACTTACAGAAAGTTACTACCATCCTATTAAAATCAGGTCAAGAGAAAAATGGAATAGAATTATTAGATAAACATTTTTTCTTAATCCCTGCAATGTTATTTTGAGACCTGGTGATAAGTATTTGAAGATGGAATGTTGATACAATTTTTTTACTTTAATATAGTTGCCTTACAGAACATTCATCTCTAGTGGTGCCTTGCAGTGACCTAATATGAGCGAGATCTGAATGTGGAACAATCTAGATAGAAAACACCACTTCAGCAGGGAAAAAATAATGACTTAGGTTTTGGAAGGCATTACAGTGTAGGACTGAAGCTGATGCATGTTGCTCTGTGCTGCTTATCTGATGTAAATTTTCTACTTTGTCTGCAAATTCATAACCTTAAAGAAAGGCTTATGTAAAGTTAGGAAAGGCTGTTTCCACTGTATGTAGTTACTGCCAAGAATCAATTTATTTTGTGGTGAAGGGCTATTTTAAAACATATTTTCTCAACTCTCTCAGCAGATAGTTCAGGATAATTGAGTCACTTGGAAATTTAGGCTTTCAAACAGTTCCTTTCTTTTATTCTGAATGTTGTGATCTTACCTTCAGCTAAGAAAGATTATCTAGACTTGGAATACTGGCAGTCTGCTCCTGTAGAGCAGGAAATGATTTTATTTCCTAGATTTCCCTGCTCTTATTTAAACAATAACAGATGCAGATAAGTGGAGGTCAGCCACTGCTAATATGAGCAATGTAGAAATTATCCATTTTCCATAGCTAATCTGGACACTAAACAAGTTAGTATTTTATTTTTCTGGTTTTTTCCTTTCATACTACACCACTGTTACAAGGAAATACCTTTCCCAGCTACTGAATTTTTCCACCACATAATGGATGGTTAACGGACAAGATGATTCTGCCAGGTCATGAACTGGAGGCGATTCAGCTATTATAAAATTAAGTAATATTATCCTACTCCATTTCCCCTTGACAAAATCAGTAAGTACAGTAAGTATAAAAACAGTGTACTCTATGATAATAAATTGATAGCACAGGTGTTTAAAATATTTTAGAAAAAATATGCCTAAACATTATTTATATTGACACCCTATTATTTCACATGTAGTCTCATCATTCAACATGCATTAGGCAAATAATCCTGAAGTGCAGAGAAGTTCTGTAAACCACCAGAGAAAGCAGTGTATAAAATATTTTGAGGCAATTATAGTGGAGATTTCCAATTGAAGATTGTAGTGTGCATTCAGGCTATGGTCATATTTAATACATCACAGGCATAAAAATTGTGTTTTGCTAAGTCTTACATGCAAAGAGTTTTTCATCTAGTTTTACTTTGTAAATAATGAATGAAGGTGAGATAATGATGTCCTGCCATGATTAGGTGTGCTGGCAAGGGTGACTCATCAATCCTAACTCAGCCCTGTGGAAAATAGCTTCTTGGATAACTTCAGTCAAAGAGAAACATTACACTATGTACAGTATTTCAGCGCACTTCCAATTTAATGTTACTTTCAATTCAAATTAGAAAAGGAGAACTTTTTGGCAAATGAACAGTTTTTCCTTATTAATATTGAGTGGAAAAGAGAGGAAAACCAGCTATTGACAAGTGAAGATACATATCCCACCATATGGATTATAACACTTTAATTATATTGTTCTCTTTTTTTTATGGCAACTTTTAGTGATAATAATTTTTCAACTAATTAAAGACCAGCTGCTACTTAGCAAGCTAGGCACCCAATTAGGAATCCAAAACCTGGTAAACAACCTTTACTGCCAGACAGCTAGTTGAATCACCTCCTGTCATGGGCATGGAAGTCTTTTTGTAGTTTTTATAAATGCACATTTTGGTCGTATTGATTTACTCTGCTGAATGCTCTTCCTTGAGACTAACAAAAGAATTCAACACCATGTTCACTTTTTTTTTTTTTCCAGGACAGCCTGCAATACCATGAGGTTTGATATTTTTCAAATTATTTTTTTAAAGTTTGATAAAAATTAAAAACTTCTTTTAGAAAAAGGTTTCCTGAGCAGAAAACCCAATAAATTTCCTGGACGAGGACAGCAATTTGCTTCCAGCTGCATCTTAATAATAAAAAATTATCTTATTTCAGAGTTAAGTCTAGTTTTTCCATGTAGTGTACTGTCCATATGAATGCAGCCCATGTTTTTCCTGCCTAGTGCTGTGGAGTTAAGAGAATAATCCATATATATATATTGCCTTGACTTTGTTTATAAAGTATTATCACTCTAAAACTCTTTTGGACCAGCAGTCAAGTAAAAGTAGTCTTAAATTTGTCCTGTTTTTTCTTCACTGATAATTCTGATATACATATTTACTTCTGAATTTAGTGACATAGACAATGGGAAAAGAGAAGGAATTCTGCAGATGAAAAAATATGAATGTAAGTTCAGGTGTGCAGTTTTTGAAAAATATAAAATTACTTATATGGAAATTGAATTATTAATATGTATTCCAGCAAACCATTTTTGGTGTTGTAGTAAGAATAATTAACTTCTATTTTATATACACCCTTGCTCAAGAAGACAAAAATATTAGCAAATATCAACATAAATTGAAAAAGATAGTAGCTACAAAATGTAGTTGTGAACTTTTTCATGAATCTAGGGGTGGGTAAGCATTAACGGACCTAACAGGAATTTTAAAAGCATGAGAGAAAAAATTGAGAAGTCTTGGATGGTTAGGTTAAAAACTGATGAGAAAGAATTTGTAAAAGAGCAATAAAAAAATATTGTAAACTTGATATATGAAGATTTATATTTCATAGTTTTAGTGATGAGAAGTCAGTCATGTTTTCCCAGCAGACTGGCGGCTTCAGGTGAGAGAAGATAGCCAGTTCCTGTGGCTGCCATTGCTTTTATTGTCTTTGCTCTGGCTTTGGAGGTCTGTCAGCAGAGAAGATAAACTTCACAGAATGAAAAGTAGATCTCTCAATAGAAATACAATATAGTAAACTTTGAAATTATGAAAGGGAAAAAAGATCTCAACTTCTCAACAGCATGATAACTCTGTCAAAAGGAAGTGACTCAGATGAAGGTATTAGAAGAAATAGATGCTTTTATGAACTATGCAAACATCAACTTTTTTTAAAAGAGAGAATTTAGTTACCTTGGAGAAAAATATAGATATTCTTTTGTGATTTTACTGGAAAATGTAGTTTCTAGCGTCTAGATTAAGAAAAGTCACAGATTTTCGGGCACAAGCATGAGATCAGGTAAGTTTTCCAGGCTCAGATTTTCAGCTGAACGCCTTTCTTGCCATCATCTTATTCTGCACTCTACATTCTGACTTTGCTCAAGAAGAATCAAGATCACCTGCTGTAACTCTTCCTGCCACATGTGAATGGTTGATTTTACACAAATCTGCCCACTTCTTCTACTGTCTTGATCAAAGTGACAGAATTGCAAGCAGAATAACTCCATTTGTCCTTCCAAGAATCAACCTGGAACCAAGGACTCTCTTTATCTACATAGAATTAGGTTATCAGCACCCTGCAACAACCAGTTCCCTACTCCCTGCACTGGTTGAGCTGGTAAGTACTTTAGCCTACAGCTCTGCTAAAAGCTCAAGGTTTTGTTATGCTGCTAAGCCTTTTTTTTTAAACCTTGTCCCATAAAAACAGAATGAAGGAAAACAAAAAAGACAAAACACACAGAAGTGGTAGAAAACTGATATTGAGATTGTAGTTTTCACTTTGTGGATGAAACTGTGTTCATGGGTCTGGGATGGCAGACATGGTGATATTTACAGTGGAGTATACCTCACTGACTTCATGAAGTTGCACTGAAAATTAGCTGGTAAACAAATTTCTCTTCTTTAGGATTAGATTAAATCTGAAATCAAGATATATCCATCAGAGCTGGATGTACCAGCTGAAGCTTCTCAAAGATATTTTAAACAGCTTTCTTTTCTGAATTGCTTTTGCAAATTACTGTCTTTTAACCCAAATAGAAATATTCTGAGCTTTTGTGAGACATTCATAGTATTAATGTTACTGAGTATTGTGAATACTAAGCAGCTGTTCTGTAAAGTTAAATAACTTAGCCATTTCCCAGTATTAATTTTGTGAAGAATTGATGAGCTTAGTGTACTTTATGGTTTGTCTACTTATATGTTATATTTATTTTGTCCCTTTTCCTTCTCTTAAGCCCAATGAAAATAAATTTAAAAGTGTATCCAAGTAGTATGTTTTTACTTTTTATATATTGTAAAAAAGACACCTAAGCATTAGATGTTTCAATGTAGTGTTGACTTATTTGATTAGAATTAGAATTTGGTTATCTTCTCCCATCTATTCAAATTGACCATATGTTATAATCTGATTTGTGAGAGCTGTCTCTGTTCGAATTAACGTGCAAATGAAACCATATGCCAAAGTCAATAATATGGATTTTATTTAAAGTTATTTAGAGTCATCACCTTTATACCAGATTCCAAGTATCCACAGGGTGGTTGCCAATGTTCCTATAATTTGGGGTAGGTGTGTATAAGCAGTTACCTCCTTTTCCATAGTTAGCCACAGTGGGGATTTTTGTCCAGATGCATTAACAAGGATATTTTAACCAGACCTTACCTCTGTTTGGCCTGGAATTAGCACCTTCCTCTTGTGCTTATTTCAAGTACTCACTGTGGTGGCTTAATTATGGCAAGTTCCTTCTGTGGCTTTGACAGCGTTTTGAGACAGACAACTATGCTCTGTAAGTCCTTTCACTTTATATAATTGGGACTATGCAGTTATTTGCTTTTTACACTCAGTATTTAAGTTTGTAACTTGATCTATGGGTAGCCTTTATATTTAGAAGTGTAATTCTTCGTAAAATTTGTTTCATTGTGGCTTTACCCGGAAATTTCAGTCTCAGTGCGTAGAAATGCATGACATGGAGGTGGGGGTGATGGTGGTGGCAGAAAAATCAGCAATGATGTATACTGAAAGGTGAATTCAGCATTACAGTAATAATGTTAAAGTTGCTCTCTAATAGGAGAAGAGCTATTCTAATCAAATGCAATCATTTTACTGTTCCTATAACAGTTAAATCTTAAGGATGTTTAAATGCCTCAGCACAGAGTGGCAGAACTGTAGAAGATGCCTGCTAAAACACTGTGTCCAGCCTCCTAAAATTACTAATGCAAAAAAACCTACAAAACAAACAAAACCCCAAATCCAAACCAGAATATCTTCATCTTACCTGATACTCACACCTGAGGTCCTACACTGGCCTCACTAAATGCTAAAGCAAAGACAAGTGCTGCTTAACCTAAAGTAGCACTTTAGGGAAGAGAGAAGAGAAAGAAAATGGAATGGGTTACCAGTGGATCGCATGCTGAGCTGACTGTGGGAGGTATACTGTGCCATGTTTGGCCAAAACAGATTTTAAAATCCTTTTTTTCTGACAGAGAAGGAAAAAAATATCCAGACTAAAATTTTAAATGATCAAGAAATTTCAGTAATGACCTAGAAATCCTAAAACCCTCAGCATAACCATGCATTGTGACCTGTCTTTAGATATAGGCAATCTCCAGTGTTTCATAAAAAGTTTTTTCTTGAAGGAGAGCAAGAAGAGGAGGGGAATCCTCCTGTAATACAATCAGCTAGCTTCTGGCATTACATGGAAAAGAGATTAATCCTCATGCTGCAAAAAACAAATGAGACAGCACAACTTTCCTCGGGTGATTTCAGCCTTCCTCCATTATTTCAAATATGCGTGCACAGGGATTTGCGTCTGTGTGCAGATTAGTGTGGAAACAGGTTTGCGGTCACACTGCAAGTATAGCTTGCACAGCTTTGGTTTTGTTTTTATGGGTCTGACAGAAATTATTATAGAAATGCTAGGAACAGTATTTCATTTGTAGAATAGAAGAAATTAATACATAACAGTATTTGTCCAGAGATTTGAATTAATTTCTTGTTCAATGTATTTTCTTTTTTTTTTTCCATAGGTGGCAAGTAGGTTTGACATCTTTTTCTTTTTACCTTTTTAAAAAATTATTATTATTATTTTGATATTTTTATGTCTACAAGAAGATGGAAGGTCTGCTTACCCAGGGTGGGAATGAGGAGGTTGCAGTTTCATTTGGGGCCCCAAATGCTAATTATTTATCAACATTGTTAATATTTGCTTTGTTCTTTTAGACAGATCTTGATGAATCACAAGCAGCTTTATTTCTTACTTTTCCAGAAGAGAGCAGGGATAATCAGCCTGAAGAAGGTAAGGAAGACAGCCTTTGCATGATTCTGGAACGCTGGAAATTTTTTACCAGTGCTTGATTTTTTCTTGAAGATAGCAGGACATGAGATTGACTTTTGACCTTCAGAGGGAATGTTTAAAAATATCAGTTATTTTAATGCCCACTTTTTTGACTTACTGAATGCTTCACTAGGATATGGCTTGTTATGCACTCCTTATTGAAGGACATCTTAACCTGAGCTGCAGTTTGCCTATATCAGCTCTGGCTGATAAGCTCCCTTTCTTTCTACCAGAATTCTGAAGAGTGCTTGCAAAATGTACAATACTGTTTCTTTGCTCAAGTGCAACTACTATTATTTTCAGCATTTAAACATCTTCACATATTTTGGGCATCTTAGCTTGGATGATGTAATTTTCATTCTTACTGTATTTCAATAGAAACAAAGCAAAGTCAAGATTCAGCATTGTATGGTGCATGTCCCAGAATTAGAATATCCTGTAGGTGATTTAAAGTAAAAGAATAGAATAAAAGAATCATTTATATATGGGAATTCAAGGATAGTTCTTGACTATCTTATAGTTTTTATATTGTCACATTATTTTTCACTTCTGTTATTTTTTGACAAGATAAAAAAATGTTTAGTTTCTTTATGATAACAGTGATGATCTAATAATCAAATGGAAAATATTCTTTTTTTTTTGAAGAAAGTTTTCCACTTCACTTTTTTTTTAAATTGCAACAGCAATGACAACAAAATCTCTGAAGACTGTTAAATCATTAGGAAAATGAAAGAAGCTACCAAGAAAATTGTTCTCTTGTTGCAAAGTATGTCTATTTCAGAAAAATTAGAGGGAATGAAGTTCTAACTTAAGGTTAGCTGGAACCTCAGCATTTGCACTTTATTAGGAATATTTTACTAAGTATCTTTCCATTCTGAGGTCATAAACTCTCTGCATTTTGATAGAAAGATAGAATAAAGATGTAACAGGAACTCTGGGTTCCTGGAAATGAAAAAGGTGTAGCAATACATTAGTCATTCTTCTTCCATATAAGAGTAGTGCTAGAAGTTCGTAACTGTTGTAAAGCAATCAAACCACACAAGAAAATTACTGAACAAAAAAAGAATTCTTCTGCTTTGACATGTATTAGGAGAAATTATCTCTTTATAGTTGTTGCTCCTTTAACATATAAATGGCAAGTGTTTAGTACATCTATTCAGTTGACAAAAGAGCTTTACATTTTAGTACTTCTAACTTGTCTCTACAAGACAGATAAATTAGAAATAATAATTTCTTCTGAAGCACCATTGTAGAATAAGGTAAAAAAATTCCCCTCATTGAAGTGTGTATCATATATCTGGCAGGTAAACCTAAAGAAACTTCTTTCTGTTATTAACTAAATCCACAGAAAACAGCAGGGTTTGTAAGATGTATGACCTTAGTACATTGCTGGAGCACAGGAACTCTACCATGCTGTTGAGTGCAATACCTTCACTTTTTTCTTTTTTTTCCTGATATGCTATGGCATATTTAGCAGTGGAAGGGCTGATGTTGCAATCAGTGTAAGATTCTTCCAGATTTCAGGTCTTTAGAATTATATAGGAGGTCTTTGGGTCTTTTACAAAGTATGGTAAACAGTGTCATAGTGATTCACTTGTTTTCTTAATTATTGCTTTTCATGTAACACATATTGAATGCTTTATAGTCTGGATTTTATGTGGCATCATACTTATGCAAAATTAACTGGTATACAAGCTCAGTGGTAACCTGAATGTCTGATGGATCATTTCCTAAGCACTCAGATATTGCTAAAAAGATTAACTAGACAACCAAAAAGTAAATTATAGAACACAGGATCTGAAGACAAAGGAGGAAAAATGTATTTCAAAGCATAAAGTCATCTCTTAAACAAAATTATAGCAGAGGTCTGTGGAAATAAACCTGGCAGTTTTCAGCTGTACTGGAAGCTGTGAAATATCTTCTTGAGCTCTCCAAAGATGCTCAGATGAGACAGAACAACTAAACAAGAATCAGGTATTTTCATCTGCTGGCCTTACTCGCTGTCAAATTCAATCTGCAGAAAACCCACACACTTATCAAACATTGAGATAGAATAAAACTGACATGCTCTCTAAACAAAAATAAAATCAGCGATTCAAGAAGTGATACTTTTCATTGTTGTTTAAAAACACAACCAAACAAAAAACCCAAGCCCACTAAGGTCAATTAGCCTCTTTAATAGAAATTCAATGAATTCCTATTTCCAGTTCTCTGACATGTGCATACTTTTATCAAATAGCACCATTTTTGTCAAATAGCAGCATTTTTATCTCTTACTGCAATGCAGTTGGTCTTTCAACAATATGCAATAATTGCACATCTGCCTGTCCAAATTGTCGTGCTTGGTAGAATATGCAAGCATCATAACCTTGGTTGTGTGCACATTGTGATGCTGCCTGCACAAGCACTGCATGCAAGGAATGCCTCCAGAGGGTTCCTGAGATATTTAGAGAATTATGACCCTATTACTTTTCCTTAAAAGGCTATTTTCACTAACAGCATGTTTCTTCTGAGCTTCATCTTTCCCTTTATTTTTATTCTTGATTGCCACCATTTTTATTTCTCATCAAATATTTTCATGCCTATTCATGTACTTTCCATTAAAATTTCATCCTTTTTGTTGCTTCCTTTCCGATTCCTTTTGAATATACGTCTAAACTTCAATCTCTACTGTAATTTTCTTAAAAGCAAAATCTAAGACCTTTTTGCTCCTGTGTGAAGACCGGTGGGGATATCTTGCTCCATGACAGTGTTTTAAACTGTGCATTCAAGGTTTCCCTTGAGCCCTAAATCATCAGCATCAAGAAAAGCAGTATTTCACACATACCCCTATCCTTTGTATGTCTTGTTCTTTGCTGACAGTTTTAGTTTCTTTATAATGTCTGGTGAGTTAAATTATGATCCTTATTGGAACTACTTTCTTAGGTTTCCAAAATCATAGCTTTTAAGCCCTGTCTTGCTCTTTCCCAGCATTTCCCCTGTTGTCAGTGGGCAGTATGAACTGGTCTTTCAAAATAGAGCTTCAAATAAATTGATACCTGTGCTGGCATGCAAGTGCATTGGTGTTTGTGGGAAGGAGGAAAGGTTGAGAATCAGTGATTTGATGCAAACTAGGAATATTTTTTGTTTTCCTGTAACGTGTAACCTGTGTATTTGTAGTAATCAATGTTGTATCAACCATATAGGCAGAACAACACACTGAGAAAATATAGGTGTTGTCTGCATTTCTCTCAAGAAAGAGTTAAATAAAAAGGATGATTTATTTTTTTGATACCTGCTAGTTTTCAGAGATGAAAGGCAACTAAAGTCTGAATACAGTCCTCTGGGATGAAACCCTGATTTCCCTGAAAGTCGCTGTGGTATACACATTGGCCTAACCAGGGACCTGATTTTGACTTCTGCTTTGTATGTGTCCAGGAGGAGTATGGTGAGAGTAAAAAAAAAATGTTTCAGTTTAATCTGTGCCACCAGGAAGTGTGCTGTACTTTCTAATGTTGGAATAAACCACAAGTAGAAAGAAAGCGTGAAAGGACTAATCAGTAGTATAAGAGTGAATTCAGGACATGTCATGGCACAATATGAAGATATAATTTACACAAATGTGTGGTTTGACCAAAGGTCACAAAGAGTACTTTTTCAGTTGCTCCTACAGCTGTATCAGAAGGAAATTCCTAAGAACAAAGAAAGTGTCTTTGTGGAGCTTTGCTGAAGCCTCTTCAATATCCACATGAAGAGTGTGGCAAAGGAGTTGGCCAGCAGTATTGAATGTTGATAATGAAAAAATTGAATTCAAGTTTATTAGCACAATTATATATTTGCAATTATTTACTCTATGTAATATAAATGCATATACATACATATATACACATTTACATACATATGCATACATATGTATACACACATTGCTAAAAAAGCTAATCAGCCAACAGCAATACAAACAAACACATCAAAACCAAGAAGAAAATGTAAGCCCTTATGGTGCCAAAACCAACTCTGTAAAGCAAAGCACATGGTTATGTTGGCATGGTAAAACCCCTCATGGAAGAATTTAAAATTAAATAGCTTTTTTTGTTATTCTTAAATTTGTGTTAAAGCAGGATAGTCTTAATCTGAGGGAATATAAAATTTTTTAATGTTTAGCTTTTGAAAGCAAGGTAATTGTTTTGAGCATATACACTTGCCTCAAGAGATTAAAATGCATATTGCATTGACCAAGAAAGCAAAGGGAAAGAAATTTACTATTACCCTTTCAAGTGAATGATGTGAAGAGTAGAAGGAAGGACTGTACCTCTCAGTGTGGTGTTTCCCCCTTTTACAGGCCACTACAATTGTCACAATGTGACACTGACTTATATTAAGATTATGATCCAATGTAATTCCCCCATCCTTTTCTATGGCATGTTTTTTTGGCTAGTCATTTCAAATTTTGGTGAGAAAGATTTAAAAACACAAGCACTATTTAATTTCAGGAGAGTAAGTCATTAACTGTCTCAAAATGCTAACACAGCTACTGAAAAGTAATAAAAAACCCTCTGTTATTTTAATTTATGGCTGAACAAGAGAAATTGGGCTGAATTGCAATACCTATTATTCAGTTCAGATGTCAGGAAATTTAACAGATGCTTGTGAGGCACTGCATGTTGTCTAAGGAGTTAATGGAGTCTCTGAATACAGGACTACCGTGGTATGTCAGGAATGAAATAGCTGAGAATGATCCTGCATTGGAGAGGCACTAGGTTATCTTTCCAGCTCAGTTCTGGTACAATGTATGGAGATAATGTTGCTATAATATGCCATGGTCTAAAGCTGAAAAGAGGACTTCAGTGGTGCTCAAATCCATGCAGCAAAAAACCCAGGTGCATATTTACTTGGACTTTTGTTTCCTTTCCATATATATTTTTTAACACTGTAAAAGAATGAGGTAAAGAAAGAGAATTGCCAAAGCAAATTACTAGCTTTAAGTATAGAACACAAGCAAAACCAGATGCATAATAAATAAATTAATAAACCCAATGTATTTTAATTCAATGAAAAGTATTGTATTATTTTTCCTGCATTTAAAATGATACCTTTAATAAATTTTACACATAATTAATGGGATAAAGTTTGTGAGCGTTTTGCTAGTGTTCAAAATTCCAGAACTTCTGGCTTGCTTTCCTGTGGTATGTAGGTCATATATTTTCTTTTATCTAGAATTTGAATCATATTGCTTAATTTTAAGAATCAGAATGATTTTCATGCCATACATGGTAAGATTAAGGAAATTTTCAACATAATGTTCATGGCAAAGTTTTTGTCAATGATTTTTTTATTTATGTGTAAAATTACCTGTCCTTAAGTAATACTGCTGTGAACTTGATTATATGGGCCAAGACTATCAATATAAGGAAATTTTGTATTTAATTCAATGAAAATGCATTTGAAAAATTTTTCATATGTGTTTAGGTGCTTAAAAAGTACATAATGTCTTTTTTCACTAAAATTGCTGCACTTGAAACAGTCAAAATTGGCTTTCATTTAAAAGAAAGTAACTTTATTGCTTAATTGCTAATTTTTGGTCATGATCTTATGTACTACCTCAAAGCTGCTAGAAATATGATAATTTGAAATAAAGGTAATTCAGGATTTCAAAATGGGCTATCCTGCTTTTATAAATTTTATTATTATGAGCAAGGAGAGGTTTATTTCTATGTGTTGTATATTCCTGCAGAGTGGCAAAACAGAAAAGGAAATGTCAAGGTACACACAGGTTTATACTGAGAAACTAAAATAAACTTTTCCTTCTCCTCATTCTGCCTCATGCTGTTCCCTTGCTCCAGCGTGGGGTTCATCCTCCAGGCTTCAGTCTTCCACTAACTTTGCCAATGTCCTTCAAGGGCTGCAGCTCTTTGCAGACTGCTCAAGCATGGGTCACTTCCATGAGATGCAGTCCATGTCCTCCAGTGGTGGATCCACCAGGGGCTGGAGGAGATCTGCTCCACTGTGGTTCTCCATGGGCTGAGGGGAATCCCTGCTCCAGTGCCTTGACAACCTCCTGCCCCTCCTTCTTCATGGACTCCAGGTAAGTGTCTACAGGGCTGTTTCTGATTTCTCTCACTCCTCTCTCTCACAGCTGCTGTGAAGCATCTTTGCCCTTTCTCAAATATGTTTTCCCACAGGTGCTGCCATCCTGGCTGAGAGGCTCCACCATGCCCTGTGGTGGGTCTATTGGAACTGGATGGAGTCAGAAGTTTCCAGCTGTTTCTCAGCTCCTCCTGCCACTACCTGGACACCAGCATTGGGCAAGCACAGCTGAATTCACCAAGGCTGATTATGGACACCTCTGTCTAGGCTGAGGTACCACCACCAGCAAGAATGTCCTTCCTTGGAAAGAATGAGAGTGTATCCCACTGGTCTTACATGATAAGATGACAAATCCCTAGTTTTTCGATGCCCCTATGTTAACAGGTAAACATATAAATAAGTTTATTAATATGGTTTATTCTTGTGTAATCTCTTATTTTCATTGGGGCTATTTGAATATTTAATTTTGAAATATATTTAATATACTGGAGTGGAGACCTTCATTTTTTTTTTTCCTGTTGCTCAATACCATATGATGCCAGGAGCAGCAGGAGGGCCTTCACCAGCATGGTTCCTCCTGCACTTACAGTTTGTTCCCTAGTCAAACCTTGGCCAGATGCTAAAACACCAAGTTGTAAACATGACTGAGTGCAGGTAGTCTCTGAGAAAGGAGAAGTTGTGGAGTCCTTTTCCAACACCTGAGGTTATTGTGTTCCCACTGATTGGAGATTTTGCTCAGTATTCTATTGTTTCATGATAATTTCATATTGAATGGTTTACGGGTTCAGTGCACCATTACTGGGACATGCTGAAAACAGGTGCTTCAAATTCATAATTAGAAAAAAATGAGACCTACAGTCATAGATTTAAATAAATTATTTTGAAACTGCTGCATTGCAATGTCTGTGAAATTGCTTCCAGGCTTTTAAAAAGCAGCTTTTTCACTTGAGTTTCTGTTTGGATTTCATGCAAAGCATGTTCATTTATCTACAAATGAATCCTAATGAGGAGCCTTTCAGGTTTCATGATGTGCAAAAGATTTCTGCAGAATCTGAAGCCACTCGCATACAAATTCTTTCTTACCTTGTTTCAGTGGTGGATCCTCTGATACCAGAAATGAATTTTTCACATCTGACTCCTCAAAGCAGTTGGTAGCTTAGTAATAAAATTTCAGCACCTGCAAATGCCATATTAGAAACACTTTCGTGATTCCCCCGCACGCCTGCACCAGGATTCACTTGCTGCAAAAATCTTCAGGATTTTCTCTGCAGTCAATTTTACACTTTGTAACCCAATCTATCAAGAATGTTACCATTTGTATGGCAATATAGCCCTGGACTTTCTGTAAATTTTAAAGTATCTATAGGGATTAAAGTAAAAGTATATTTTTGCTGTGACAGAAAATAATATTCCCAAGTGTAGTTAACCAACAGAAGCATTTCTTTCAATAGCAGTGAGCATATTTATTTTGATTGTTGCTGTATTTACACCAACTGTTGTGTTTTTGAAAAGGTTATGTGTGTTTTATTTAATGGTTCAGTGGCAATATGAATAGGAAAATAGATGACATAGTATAGATTTAATTGATACTTTAAATCAAGTTTAATAATTTATTATTGTTTATATCAGATTTATTTCCATCATAGTTCAAGCATTTGCATGATTCTTTATATATTTTTCATATGTTGATGCCACCTTGAGAAATTTGACTCATGTTTCCTTAAATGCAAAACAAACGATCTCTCCTGGTTTCTATGAAGTAAAACAACAAAGGGAAATTAATAAAAGATAAACAACCCAAACAAAAAAACATATTCGTGAATGTCGTTCCCTTTCCCTATAGACACAATCCAACAATCTAAGTGCTAAAGTACTGTAATATAAATCCTAGTGTAGATATGTAATTCCTGCTAAAAAGTTTCATGTTGTAAACAGCAATCTCAAAACAGTGTGTTGTAAAAGTACATGTCTTAAAACAGAATTTTATGACTGGTTAAACTAACTTGAAAAATAAGTACGAAAAGTTTTGTGTGAGGTACAGAACAAAAATGTTTCATTCTGTGCTGTTTAGGTACATTTTTTCTGTATCTGCTTGATCAAATACTTTACTGAAAGAATTTTAAATAGAATTCTATCATTTACAAAGCAGAGAAATCAAGGAGCCCTAAAATATCTGCCATCTTAAGAAAAAAAATTTAGTTTTTTAGTGCAACAGAGTAAATATGTCAGTACTTGTGTAATTCAGAACACAAAAAGTCCACTTTACTCTGAAAATCTTTACTCAAATGCTTTTCTGTATTGAGTTATAATTACCTCTGCACTTTTGTTATTGTTCTCAAACCTTTAGGTTGAAGGTTTGACTCCCTCTAGGGTGAAGAGTAATTTGGATTATTGTATTTTCAGGCAAAAATGAGTGGTAAATAAAATTATTTGTATCATCACTTTCCCAGACCTCAACTGAGATTCCTTTGTGCTGCTTTCCTGTGGTGCTGGAGCTACACACATCATTAGGATTTCTGATGAATAGCTGTTTCTAACATTTTAAGTTTGGCCAGTAAGAGGTACTTTTTACCAGGTTGTGGGTCACTTCAGATTCCAATTGTGGCATCCATTGCTATAGAAAGAATCATTCCCCATCTCCTAAGCCCAGCTGCAGCCACCCTCATAGCTTCATATTTCTTTGTCAAGAGACCTCAGCATATTTATGCTGCCCACTTCTCTACTTCTACTATGCATCTCAGGGTTTTGATTCCAGAATTCTCCTACAGATGGACTACTGGTATTACCCTGCACTGACTAGTTTTCTGGCATTTTTGTTATTACAGAACTAATTCTCTGCCATTTGAGTGTATCAAAGATTATGACAGTAGAGAGTGTTAACTGAAATTTTGAGAATAATTGGAATCTGTACAAATATCCATTTTGTGTGTGCTATTTGTGCATTTACACCAGGTGTTCCATCTCCCCTCATGATGTAGCTGTCTCTCTCTAGATATACAGTGTATTTAACTTCCTTATGGATTCCCCCTGCTGTTATCCCCAGATCCTGCTCCTATTCTTTGGCCCATCCCACTGAACCACCAGTCACTGCTCTTTACAGTGCAGGACACAGGAGTTAGTTTTCCTTCACCCTCCGGGAAGACGATGGTGTGCAGCTGTATCCCATATGGCCAGTGAGGGGCCAGCTGGGCTGTGCTCAGGTATGTCAGTCCTCAAGTTTGGATAAAGCCTTTGAGACTTTGGGATTCCCCTGTCAATAGAGTCAGACCTGGAAAACATGATCAAAAATGTGTGCAGGTCTGAGGGAAAGGAAAGAATCAATAATATCACAGGAAGTTAATTTCCTGAAGATGCAAGGTTAATACACAGACAGAACATCAACTTTGTATTAGATTTGCTTGATGTTTTTAAGCCTTTTTTTCAATAAAATGGTTAAAAAAGAAAAATAGGGCTGAAAAGTTACTGCGTGAGAGCATTTTCAAAGACTATTCCTTAAACATTTATGAAGAGAAACCAAGAGACTCCACAAAAATTCAAACTGTGAAATTCTACATCAACAGACTATTTTCGGAAGAAGACAAAAGTCTCAGTTACTCTCATTTCAGAATATGATCTCCTTTTCATAATCACTGTCAGGGTTCCCCATAATACATAATGAATTACTTGATAAGGTATCCCTTTGGGCAGTGATACAAAGGAAATTATGAGAGGCTACACTAAGTAGACAAGTTAGTAATAAGTACAGTAAGTAGAAAAGTTAGCTTTTACTATCTTCAGGTACTTTAAACCTTCTCTTTAAAAAAAAAAGAGTGGGGAATAAATAAGACTGATGTTCATTTTCATATTTACAAAACTAGATAGTGTCCTCTATCTCTACAATAGTAGTTGATTTGCAATTGAAATTTCCTTAGTCTATATGGTAGAGAGTAATTTCCCAATATCAACTTGAGGATTCAATAACAGATAACAAAAACACAGACATAGCACAATAGCATTTTATATTGTATGAAACCATTCCTATCTGATCAATAATGTATTTCTTCTTAATTATTCAATATTATTTAGTGAAAATTTTATGCCTACTGGAATATTAATATGATATAATAACTGTAAATACACCCATTTAAATTAAAACACTTTAGCAAAAGTTTTGATGCATTGATAGTCATGACAAAGCAAAGTAATCTATTGAAGTGCAAAACAAAGACAAGGAATTATAAAGTTCTTAAAGAATTGAAGGAAAATTATCCTTATAACTCATACACTTAATTTTTTTTGCTTTCAAACACTATCATATATATAAATCATATATCTAAAATATTCAGAAATATTCTGGGTTTCTATTTATTTTTCATGCTCTGCATATAATTCTTCTGTTTCTCAGAGCTTTTAGGAACAAAAGATGCTCCTATTTAGTGCTACAGGATGTCAATCTCCGATCTCCGGGAGTTTAAATTTTCTTTTAACTGCAAAGGCTCATGGAGAATGAGCCAGATTCCAAATGGGGAATATACCAGATTATATATTCCTGTGAGAGCCATGAAATTACTACCAAGCTTCTGGTAGTAAATTTATGTAAGGACGATAACATCACTGAGGAGACAACCTCCACAGTAAAGAGCTACTTCAGATCCATTGCAGACTTCAGGCTGTGACTGCAGTCCTAGATTCACAGATCTTGGTAGCAGAAGTCTTCTGATAGGACATCACTTCACAGTGGTGCAGGGAAAAGGTCTCATCTCATGCCCCCTTTGCTAAGGGTGTCTGACTTCAGTTGTCCATGATACCTAGGCAAACATGGAGAAAGGAAAGGTGGAAACAAATGGCAAAGAAATTCTGTGGAAGGAGCAATGAAAGTGTTCACAGAGCCTCTTAAAATTCAGCTTCATGCTAATACCAGTACGTATTTGGCAAATTAAAAAAAACAAACAGGAGTATAGCAAGCTCTCTTTCCCCAAAAAACTAACTAAATAATGTTGCAGAATAGGAGATAAAGGAAATTTATGAGATACGAAGATCTGAGTTTTATGAACGCTTTAAACATGTGAACTTGTACAGTTCTTGGATTAATAATCTCAGACAAACTGGAAATGTGTCTGTTCAAGGGATCCTTTCATTAAAGTTTGTTGCTACTTAAAACATGTGGAATCCGCAGGTCCCAGTACTGAGGCTGCCTCTACGAGGACTTCCTCAGGTAGTGCCACATCACATTCAGTCATCCCTCACTGATGTTGCTGCTGTGTGGGGCTGTTCTCAGGGTTAATGCACATGCCTGAGTTACTTTGCTCAATGGGACCTACAGCACTGCGAAATTATGAAAAGAGTAAGAAGGAATTGATTGGAAAGGAGATAACACTCACAAAAGCAAAAGAGGGGCAAAAATGGATTGTACTACATTTCCCCTTTTACTAGCAAATATATTGCTATTACTTTGGTAGAAATGGCTATTTTTATTACAGCAGCACCTTATTGTCATAGCTATATATTTCAAAATGTCAAAATGTAATAGGTCTTCCTAAACTGCTGGTGGTAGATAAGACATGATGCTTAAAACAAAGCCAAAAGAACAAAAAATAAAGCCAACAGAAAATGGATATTCCTCTCTCACAGATGCAATATTAGGAATAAAGCAAAAGCCTAGAAAACCTAAAATAACAGAGGTTATGAATAATGTTGCAAACTGCTCAGAGATATTCTAATTAAAGTAGGCTGAGCTATCTCTACCATGGGATGCCCTCTGAGAGGCCACATAATTTGCCTATGCCCATGCTTGGATAGGGGTCTGTTGCTGTTCAGATCTGGACTTTCATTTCTTGTAACACTTCATACAATTTCTTTCTAAATTTTACCTCACATATTTTCTGTTCTTCAGTAAATGCATGAATCCAAAGTATTGGAAAAAGACAATAAGCTATAAGAGGATACCTGTACAGGACACCAGCCTACTAAGGCAGACCAGTGACCCCTCTAGCCTACATCTTTCAGCTCCTTGGACAACCAAGACAGTTGTCCCCATGGGATGTCACGTATGGTCCCTCTCTATCCTAGACAGAAACTATTAAGTCTTAACTCTTTTTTTTCCTGTCTTTACATCAGCTTTCAAATAATAAAATGTTTCCCAACTTCCAATACTATGTTTGTGGCAGCTTTTTTCCTGTCTAAGCTTTTAGTGTTGAGTCTTCTAAAGCATTTCTGAAAGATCCAAATATTTTATGTCCACTGACTCCTCTTTATCAATGCATTTAATTACACACTCACAAAGTGCTAGGAGATTATTGAGACAGTCTTATTCTTCACAAAATCCTAGCCCTTCTCAGTTATAGATTCTTCTCTTTTAGCAGAGATGGTAGTCAGTCACTAGTTTCCAAAAACCCCATTCAGATCTTGAGACAGGAAAACTTGCTGCAAGCAATTCCTTTTCATTGAATAATTTATTTTCAGGAAAGATTTAACAAATATTTAAGGGTTTGCATCAGTGCTTCCATGTGTTGCATGGAAGTCTCTCTGAGAATCCTGAGTTGAAAAGAGAAAAATGAAGGGAGGGAAGGGGAAAAAAAATCTCTCTTTTACCCTCTGAATGTTCCCCCATTTTTAATACGATGTTTGAGGAAAAACTAAAAGTGACGTCTCAAGTACAAAAGCAGTGGAGCTACTGCATTTGTTGTCATTAAGGTTTAAACTCATAAATACTATAATTACAGTTAGCTGTAAGCAATATGAGCAGTAAACATATCCACTTGCTCAAATCCTGCAGTGTTTGCCTATATCGGAAACCCTGAGAATTCTAATTTAAGACTTTGAGTGACCTCAGACTAAGATAGGAAAGTAGAGTAGTTGGTTATAAAGGGAGGCACAATACTGTAATTACTTTTTATGCCACTGTCAGCATCTTTAATAAGTATCTGTGCTCTCCTCAGCCTGTGTACTAAACCTTGATGCAGCGGGTATAGAAAAAAATGGCACTTCTTTGTCCTACTTTGTCCTTTCTATTAAAGTTGTACAGCTAAAACTGAGATAAAGATACTGTTTTCTAAATAATGAATAGAAAAGATGCTTATTTTCTTTATTTGTGAGATTATTACACACTTAACACAGGAACAGATTTTGGGCTTTACAGAGTTCTCATGATGAGCTGTAGGGGAAATATAACCTTTGGCATAATTTTCTTTTCTATTTTTATCACAGTTGATAAAATCTTGTCTATTCTACACGTACTGACCTCCTTTTTCCTTTCAAACATAATAAATATGTTAACAAAAATGAATAACATAATAAATTAAACTCAGAATGACCATTCCTAACTTCTCAGAATGTATGGTATCTGTTTCAACATGTAGAATAATTTGTTTTTACCCTTATCTTGTCTCCTTAGTCCTGTTTCCCCTTTTTACTTAATCTTTTCCGAACAATCTTATCTCCTTTTAAGTCTTGCTTTCTCTTGGGTTTTAAGCTGTGACAGTTCCAGTAGAATTACAACTTCAATAGCTGTGGTAGTTAGCAGATGGCAAAGACAGTATTTGTTTGAAGGACTTTCTGAATAAGTGATCAGATACATTCAGTGTGATAATTTGGTTTCAGAGTATAGGCCATAGAACATCCTCAACTTTTCACCTGCAATGAAAGAAAATACTGTCTTGATTTTTAAATTGCCAAGAGGAACCTGTGTAACCTGTTCTAATTACTTCCCCTCACAGTTAAAAATAAGTACCTGATAAAAAGGCTGTGTTTGTCTAACTTCAGCTGCCAGCCATAGGACCTTGTTATGTTGACAGCTGCTAGGCTGAAAGCTCATTATCAATACCATTATTAATTTAATTTATATTTTGTTGCTACTTTAAAATTAAACCCTTAACTGGTATTTCTAACTATGCTGAAAAGTCATGTGAAACATTACTCACTGCAGCCAGTAATTTGGGGCATAGCTCCTCCCCATCCTTTACTTGAAAAACTGGATGCAGAAAAGGAACAACTGGAATGGCAATGGGTGAGTGAGGACTGTCAGGGAGTAATTCCTACATTGCTTCTGCTTCTCACAAATGTAAAGGGCTCAGTGAAGTACATGCAGTGGATAATCAGATCAACTGAATTTTTTGTCCAGATGCTGGAAAGCATAAATTTAAATTTCAAACAGCTGTCATGTTTCATCACATTCCTGCCACTTTTTTATTTACTGTTTGCAAATATTTGTGTGAATGCCTTATTGTTCCAATGGATTTTTGGAGAATAGCTACTCTACTCATAGAGACACGCATTTGCATGCAAATAAGTATTTCTTCAATAAAAAGCTTAATATATTTTTCCATTTAAAAACATTTAACCAATCAATAAAGGAAGAGAAACAAACTCCGAGTATTAGAACACCACTGACACACCTCGAATAGAGAGTAGCAAACAACTGAATCCACAAAATGTTTCAGGACTTTTTTGTCTATCTGTCTAGTAGGTCTAAATAACAAATATTTTCACATAAATAAATCTTTGTTTACTGAAAAGAACTCAGTACAGATTTTGTTTAGTATTAGTAATTTCCTGTTGTTCTTTAAGCAAAAATTATTTTCATCCGCTTCTTAACAGAAAGAATGCTACTAACCATCAAAAGCTGGTCTTTAGAACAGTCTTGGCTTTCATAATTTCAAAATGTTATTGCTTGCTTGCTTTTGGTGCTCCTACAGTGTGAAATGTTATCTTGTTAGGTCACTGCTTTCATTCACTGAAGTGCTGGAAGTGGAGCAGAGGATAGTGCCTGGATAGATAAAACACATTCTCAATACCTCTCTTAAAATATTAGAACTGCTGATCAGGAGTGCTCAGACTTGCTCAGGAATTTTAGGTTTGTAGTGTTCACAGATGAAAATACAAACTGTTTGATCTCAATGGTGACACCTTGGATGGGTACCATGAAATATTTCTGCTATGCTTGTGAGTAGCTGCAGGAATGTATTTACAGCTCAGTGAATGAATTTGCAAATCTGTTTCTCTTTTCACTTACAGCATGAAAAGTGGTATAATATTTGTTTCTGTTTTAAGAAGTCAATGGTCTAATAAACATCTCTTTTCTTTCAAGTGGGAATGGAGAGAGTAGAATATGTTTGCTAAATATCTATTTCAGAGAAAACTAAATTACATCTGATTAGCTTTTTATCAAATTAATAGGAGGCCATCATTTGTGAAGTCGACAAGTTTATAGGCATGTAAAATGTGACAAGATATTTCTCTAATTTGCCCTTTGGCTATTCTTTTGTGGAAATCTATTTTTCATTGCCTGGAGATTTTCAACATTTCCCAGATCTATTTTAGAAACTGGAGAGCCCTCATTGTCTTTCTCTTGAATTTTCTACTCTGAAACTAGCTCTGGTGATGAATAAATGTACTTTGTATGCTCTTGGCACTGGCACTAACAGCTTCAAACTAGAAATTAATTTTTAAACACCAGGCTTCTGTGACCACTACACTGCTATTAAATTCTCTGGCATGATCTTTAGTTTCACTCAGTCACAGTTGATAAAATCTTGTTCTTCTTTATTTTTATTTTATTTATTTTTTAAATTTTTTTTAAAGCTCTATTTTATGGGGCTGGTTACCTTTTCCTGAAAATGAATATTTAACTCAAAGTATATTTGAAAACAAAAACACTAAGCACAGCACAGGCGCATCCTGGTCATCTCACAGTTTTCACTTTATCTGCAAATATTAGAATTTCAGTTTGGCTCAGCTGTTTGCACCTTAGTGGAAAAACATGATATTGACAGATTTCTGTTCCTTCCAATGACTGTCATGCTGTAAAAAATCTGCAGCATCAGCAGGCCCAGCAGTCAAAATCTTTTAAAGGAAATACTTAAAAAGGAAAAGTCAGCTGTGTCTTCCAAAGTTTTCTCCTTGGTGTCAGAAGGAAAGAGAATAAACTGGAACACCCATTGCCAGCCTGGCTATTTTCGTTGTCTTGTAAAATGGTTCTTGGAGACAAGACTCTCTTGACTGACATCAAAATGCAGATGGAGATCTCTGATATGTAGTATAAGAAGGATGAAGCTGAAAAAGCTCAGATGAGATTTGGAAGCATACACTTCAAATGTACATCTCTCCACTCCTCTGGGTCCAGTGCTGAATAGGTTTCAGAACACTTGAGAATGAAAATGAAAATCCATTTTGCATCTTAAATTCATTGTGTCAGAAGAAGAATCTAGCCCTTCCCTTAAGATTCCAGAGGGCAGAAGTCTAAGGCTTATAGCAAGCAAAGTAATCACGCAAAAAATTCTATCTCTTTTTATTTTTTTCTTTTTTAGAAGTGTGGTATTATTTAAACTTCTGCAAATTATAGCACTAGAATGAATGAACATGATGTAACAGAAGATTTAAATATGAACTGAGGCTGATTAAACTACATGCTTATGTGGAAAGCACAGGTGCTATCAGTAACACGTTGAACCTCCTTAACTCAATATTCTCCAGATTTTTTGGTAGCAGCCCAACAAGAACTGTGATGTTACTAAAAATATTAATCTCTCTCAGACTTCTTGATTTTATCTTCTGGAGTTTGGATGTTCTCTGTAAGTTATATCTTGCTTCAAAAGACCAGTGATAGATGGTATTTTTGTGTAAATATGCAGGAAAAACTCCTTGAAATACTTGAATACTAAGGGATAGATAAAATTCTGTCCTTGCTGAAATCAACAGCTGTTCTGTTTCTGAGGCTAGTCTAGGTCAGATTTCATCCTAGTCAATGAAAACAGATGATGCTTTCTTTGCCTTCACTAGACTCTAGCAAGGAAGAAGACTATGTCCAAAATCCCGCTCTGTTTTGATTTTGGAGTTCCAGGGCGTTTACCTTGTTTAGAATTAGTTTGGATGGGACTACGTCTTTCACAAAATAAGTTAAATTGGAAATGCGTAAATGAAAATACAGAGCATACGAAATAACTTTTCTGAAGGTGTAACAACAAATATTTCAGTTTTTCAATTTCAATATAGGACCTCAAATATTTCAATTTTTTGTCATCCTTCTGAATATGGGCCTTTAGTTGAAGCAAAAACATCACTACCGGTAAAGCCAGGTACTTCCTATATGCTATTGTTTCTACTGAAGTGTAAGTAAGCAACAGTATGACATTGTGTAGCAGCTGTGATATGCTCTAGGTATTTCATATATATTCCAATTTTTCTAAAAGCACCTTTTTTATATCAGTGTGCCAATTAAAATATTCATTTGGTGTGATAGCAAAATAAAGATTTTACCTTCATGTTGCTGATATAGACTGTCACAGTAATTTTTTGCTTTGGTAAGGAATCTATTTGAAATATATAGGTATACTTATATATTGTAATAATAGACAAGCATCATTTATCTTATGGTATGTGTTGATATTACCTTTAATGCTAAAGCAGGTTCCAGAGTTTCTGAGGGCAGATGTTATGGTCTTGAATATTTTATCCCAACACTAACAGTGAGTAAGATTTAGTTCACACACGTCAATGGTTTTAATGCAGCAACCTATTCAACTGGATCTAAGACATAAAAATTCTTTAGCTTGCTTGGGAAGCTTATTCAACACTGTGAACTTGAGCTCAGCTGAATCACAATGTGGCAATGCAAAAGAGCCTACAGAAAACTAGATTAAAAATATAAATTAAAAATTCAGAACAGAAGTTATTGTGGAAAGTTTGCTTTATGTAGAAACAAAATGTTGGAATGCTTGAATAAGTTATTGTTCCGTGTGGAATATCAAATTTCTCTTTTCCAATTTATTCTGAAATGTAATGAAAGCTGAAAAATGTTGAGCCTACTGGTTTTCTGGGATAAGAGTAAAAGAATGCAGTTGTGAGCTATCACTGATTTGCCAGGTGGTCATTCAGTCTCCTGAGTTTCTTGTTTTGTGACTAGGGCATGAGGACTACTGTATTTGAGCAGCAATTCATTATTCTGTGTGTATTTCTTTTTCTATCTCACCTATAATTTAAAGATGATTACAACACCTTTGAAGCACTGAGCACTTCCTTAAAATCATGCATGTCATAGCAATATTTAAGTCTTCATTTTCAGCCGTAAAGTCACTTTTTTTTTTTTTTT